>SJOL01006450.1:19443-64615 GCA_004794785.1 Opisthorchis felineus | reverse complement strand
GTCTTCCACCTGGGTAAAAATATCCCGATTGAGGATGTTGGTATTCATTGGGAATTGTTCACATCTCACATGAAGAACGATACTAAGCATGTCATATCTTAGTGGAAGCTTTTTTCGCCTTAAGCTACATTGATATAACCCCCCTTTGGATGCCAATTAATCTACTGGATTTAGGAATATATGAATCCGACTTTTCAGCCAATTAATTATAGTCCTCTCTAGGTGTAAGAATTTGCAACAAAGAATAAAACATGATCCAGGCAACTTTATCAGACCAAAAGAAACACGCACATGGATACGGTGGGCAAATATCTCCTGGCAGTGCAACTATGGTTTTTATCTAACTGGGATCAGGGAATCAGTTCCTAGAACGGGCTTGTTGGCGGTGAGATGAGTAAGATTTGACCTAGTGTGCTGCCCCCGGAAACTGACCTTGTGTTCACACGGGCGTGGGTGCACAAACCGGATGAACTTTTTGTTACCTGACTTGTGTCCGACACGTTCAACCAGCATTGCTTTATTGCTGGTTCTAGATCTCTCATTCCTCGAGAATTTCCTCCTTGGATCACCACATTCTCAGATCCAACCTGTTCTTTACCCAGGCTTTTCAAATTGAGAAGCAAGCACACGAATCACAAAACTACCTGAACACACTCTAACCATTTACTAATCGAGACGAAATTTATCGTCCGTGCCGTCGAAGATGTAAACATGAACATTTCTGGTCACTCCAAAACTCCTAAAATCAGAGCATGAGTATAATCGGCAACAGTATAGGTTTTTCCCAAAAATTAGCCAACGTAAGGCAGATAAGTAAATGCGCACAATCTGATATCAGAAACCCTCCATACATATCTCTGCTATTTCAGAGTCGGTCGTGAGTATTAAATAGAGGGCTTGTTTTGTAACCAAGGTATCATGCTTCTAAACATTATGAAATGCTAGTAGTCTAGATCATGGCTGCAGCAAATTGGAAAAAGCACCAAATGTGAAGATTAAAAGTTTCATTTGGTATATCCTTTGGAGGGGGTATACTTTCACCACTGGTTTGTTGACCAGTTCATCGTTTTGAAACACCATAGACAAATTAAAGCCGAACACGTGACCAAAGAAAATACCAGGGATTGTTCCCTTTACATCTGGCTGGTATGTGTAATTATAGAATTTGACAATTAAACGGGACAAAGGTAGCTTTTTACTGGGACTCAAACACGTAACAGTCTCAACCCAAGAGCCCAACGCCTACCCAGAGACGAAACAGCTGCACAGTCTTCTGCGGTTTTGAAGCGTTAGCCTTATCACGTGTGTTGCTTTGATTCAGTGTTTGTCGTGACCTTTCTCGCGGAAGACAGGATGAAATATGGGAAGATAACGACTGAACTTGGAAGAAACTTGGGAGATGGGTGGGTTTTTAAGCAACAAAGTCACTCCAGACCAAGGTGTATGTCAATCACCATAAGCCCACTGAGTCCCGAGAACCAGTTCCAGTCAACTGCTAACCTTTGAAGCTTGCAAAGCAGTCGGGAAGAAATTTCAACCATCCTGGAAGAACAGTCCTCTAAAAGCTCAGCGTTCATCAATGCTAGGCTTCTCAAAGAAACTGAAGATGCAGAAACCAGAATTCCTGGATATATCTAGCTGTATTCAAACAAAACCCGCAATTAATCGAACCGGAGGAGGTATTATATTCTATTATCGTAAGTGTCTGTTACTCTTGTGGAAGACAAACAAGCGGAAGAATCGAAATAATGCCGAAGGGAATACTGAGTTTAAATATATCACTGCTGGCTTTGTACACCGTAGCCCTGGTTTCAGAGCGGCTTGGTCTGTTAGAATGCCGATCTGATCTAGCTTCTGAGAATTTCAGCTTCGTATTAGCTCACTGCAGTACGCTTCGGCGTTTGACGAAAATTTCCAGTTTCGAACAGACCTTACTTAAAAAAGCTCCGAACCCTAACCAAGTTAAAAGCGTCACCCAGCATAGTGCTTTTCTGTCAAGCCAATCTCACAACTCCCTCGATCACAATAGCGTTTACTGACGTTTGTTGGGTGAGTCATATTCCTCTATTCGGAAATAGTGATCAACTTACTCTGTGTTTCCGCTGGATTCCTTTCGTTTATTTTCCATGGCTTATCTGGAAAATGGTTTCGAAGCTCTTTGGTTAGCTGCTCAACCACTGGCCTGGATTATACACCAAAATTTGGACGTCAGTCACAATTAGACTTTTTAGGGCAAGTTTGCCGCACAATGTGAAGCACTCATCCCAGTCTCTCGCGGATGAATTCCCAACAAGGACCCCGTGGGTGGATTCGGAATGGCAAACGATGATGACAAGTAGGAACAAACGTTAGAACTGTTTTACGCTATCTGACTCCAAGACGGACTATTCGAATTGCTGGTCGTGTCAAAATACCTGAACTCGCGTCAAGCGATGTAATGGGGGAGCCCTTGAATACCATCTGATGGCCTCATGAAAGCTACTTCATAAGTATTTAGATGTTCACCAAAATAGCGGAAATAGGTTTGGCCTGGGAATTCCACCACTTGTGTCCAGCGGCTTTAGTAAACTTGCAGAAGACGATTTCTCTAAGGCCACAGCGTTGCTTTACGGTATACCTCACTGTATTCTCATGTCAGTTTACCAGTGCCAGTTTTTTTTATCGTTTTCACTGGACCAGCTGATAAAGTTCCGTCTGAACCTCATCAATTCGTGCATTATCCCCGAAACTAGATCCCAACTTCGTACCAGGACCCGACTAAATGAACCTTATAGTTCTCAGAAACCTTGTAACGCATATCGTAATGCTGGTTTGGGAAATCTGCCAACGGCTTATTCTGAGGTGGTAGTCAACCGCATGTGCAAAAGTGGCCTTCGTCACGAGCCGCACAACTACAGGCCCGTTAGAGTGACGTCGGCACTTGAACGGATAATAAAACAGGCAATATAGTGGAATTTCGACAAGGATGATACGATTTCTTCTGTCCAACATGGATTTCGGAAATACCGTTCCTGTACCATGAATCTGATTTTTTCCAGAGGTCTATAAACAGAAGCACTTGATGCCGGAATGCACACAGATGTTGTAGACGTGGACTTCAGCGAGGCGCTTGCTAAAGTCTATCCTCAATGGCTTCTCTGTAAGCTACATTCAACTGCTCTGGATCTCCTAATTCTTCTCCGGCCGAGAGCACTAAGTAAACATCAACTGAACGCTTTCTTCAGTTCTGCAGGTACACAATGGAGTTCATTACGGTATACTGTTGAGACGCTAACCTTTCAAGATTTACATCAGCCATCCACTTCTTGAACATTGGCCGCATGATGCATGCAGATGATTTCAAGCATTCAGATAGAGCGCTTTCACTCTGCAGTCTAGTGTGCACTGGATGCCATTTTTAACATGACTGATGTGTGGCAGTTGCCCCCAAAATCACAATGCTCCCTGTTGTCACCTGGAGCTTAGGTTCCACATCGACAATACTACCTCGGTGACGCTTGTTACCCGTCGACTTCATTTGAAAAGGATCTGGATCTATCAGCCGATTTTCCTTGCAGTGTCTCCAGCCAAGCGCAGGTGGGGTCACGGGGACTCCATCCTGAAAGACGTACAACCAACAACAGTCAAATTCCTCTTAATATCTTTCGAACCTCTTTGCCGAGTCAAACATTGTCCACCTCGAGGTTTGCGCCATTCTGAAGGAGGTGCGGAGAACGACATTCCTCTCGGTAGACAGTGTTTCGGCATGCGTAGCACATGACCGAGCCATCGTAGTCGGTGGCGCTGGATGTTTTCCCGGATTGAAGTACATGTAGCACAGCCAAATACCCGTTTCCTAATCACCTCGTTATTAACACGCTGACGCCAACCAAAACCAGCAACGCTTCTGAGACATCGGTGGTCAAAAACCTGAAAGCGCCTCACATTATCCGTCCGAAGATGCCATACAACAGCACAGCCCCTACTGTAGCCTCGTACACTCAAACCTTGAGATCCAGTGGTATGCACTTTTGGCTCCACAAGTGGCGCAAATTAGCCAACGTGATTCGAACCTTTGAGATTGTTGCGATGACTTCATCAGATACATTTCCGTCAGAGCTAATACAACCACTGAGATATGTAATATTCTTCACAACCTCCATTGATCTTGCTTGATATGTTCAGAGACTGAGTTTTCAAGATTTAATTTACACTTCGAATTTGCAAGGCGCGTGCCGAAAAATGGTATGATGGTGGTCAGTTTATTCAACAGGGCTTGTGCCTCGCCTTCATCTTCAACCATGGAGGTGGTGTCGTCTGCGCACTCCAGAATGACAAGTTTCTCATCAGCGATGAATTGAACTGCGGAGTTTGAAGACCTTCCAGCATTTGACTCTTTATTCTATCAACGACGAAGTTGAAAAGGAATAGAGAGGGTGGACGTCCTTGTCTAACTGCTACTTTAAGGTAGGCTTTTGGAGAACTGAATATAAACTCTCATACGCCTAGAAGTATGTGAATATAAGGACCGGGTTTTGTTCACAAACTTTCGTTGAGTAAGTATGGTTAAAAGCGCTGACCGATCACCAGAATCGAATGCACCCTTGAAGTCAAGGAATACCAAGATTGTGGGTGGTCTGTACATGTGGCGCTGCTCTAACTCCTGACGAAGTGTAAAGAAGTGGTCAACGCTGAATCTACCCGGTCGAACTCCCGCTTGGTTCTCACGAGTCAAGGTTTCGTGTGCCACCGTAAGACGACGAAGAATCAGTGACGCCAGAAGCCTTGTCACAACAGGGGTCAAACTAACACCTATGTGGTTACTACAGTCACTACGAGTACCCTTTTTGAAAATGGGCATTATTATCGATTCACTCTAGTTGTCTGGGACGGTCTCTTTCTCCCCGATAGGCACCAATATGTTCGACAAGCACTGGCTGAGAAACCCACCGCCATCCTTGAACAGAGCAGGCGAAAGGTCCTCAGGACCAGCAGCACGATGAGGCTGAACTAAAGATATACAGTCGTCCACTTCTGAGGTTTAAAGGGCCTCCATATTCACATTTCACCGTTCCATTTAACACCAGAATTCCGGATTAGATGTAGCAGGCGGCCAACTGAATTGCTGCTCGAAGTACTGTGCCCAGCGGTCCAAACGTTCTGGTTTGCTGCATACCAGGGAGCCATTTTGGTCCCTGGTTATTTCGCTGACAAGAGGTTTCCGAGGACCAGTAGAACGAATCAAGTGGAACAGCTTGTGGACGTTTCCAGCATTTTTTGCTTCTTCTATTGCTTAGGCCTTTTGGGTCCACCAAGCTCGGCGGTTTTCACGGACATTCAGTTTCACATGGCGTCGGATGATGCGTCGGATTGAGTTGTGGTTGCGGCCTGGAAGGATCTGTCGCTTGGTCTCCAGCTGGGTTGTACCGTAAACAGCAGTTCCGGCTTTGGTTAGCGCTTTAGGTATCCTTTCCCAGCGACTGTTGATATCCGATATCGGAACCTATGGAAGACCTTGGAGGAGCAGGTTTTGAAGGTTCCGTTTAATTTCTTGGTCCACTGGCTTTTCAACGGCTAACCAAGGTGTGCGTGGTTTGCATGAAAATGAAAAGCACAATGAAAGCAGCAGCGTACAACTGCATGGTCGGAGTCAATGCTCGTATTCCAGAAGGAGCGGCAGGCGGCGATTGACGGTCGCCAACGATAGCTGATTGCGATTTGGTTTATTTGGATTCTGGGGTGGTTCGTTGGGGTACACGTCGTTGCCAAACGACTTCCACTGTTCCGGAAATTGGTACTGCAAAGGAACATTCTGTGATCTGTGTACATCTGAAGCAGGCGATCTCCGATGTCCGTGCTTCTTGTGTCCAATACGAAACAATCAACCCATCGGTCCTCAGCAATGCTTAGTCTTCCTACCTTGATGTTCATGTCACTAGCAACCACAACGATATCTGAGCTTTTAGCCGCTTTGTGAAAGAGCGCCTAGATCGTCATAAAACTGCCGTTGACAGATTCAGGGCTACGATCATTTGGAGCATAAGCGGACAAAACAATGAACAATGTACGATGGACCTCACTTTCTTTAGATTCTCTCAAAAGTTGCCAAACGAATATCAACGGGCATCCAGTCAAGTAGAGACGCTTCCGCTCGGTCGCTTAATTCAATACCCAAGCCCAGTATATCCAGCTGCAGAGGCCTCTGCATCACCAGAGTTGCGCAGCCGGAACTGGGAAGAGAGTGAGGGGGCAGTCATTTCAATTGGAGTACTCGCGACCTGTATCCTTATTTCTGACAGACAACATAGATCAATGCAAAGGGAATCCAGCGTACGAACAGGAGCCACCTGTTCCCCCGCTTGCTTCAGTGTGCTAAGATTAGAGGTGGCTAAGTAGACAAGCTGTCGGGATTTGAAAACAGACTTTGAAGTGTTTATGATTGTTACTGAACCCGGACTGTGGAAGCTGTAGCTGAGGGTGATGCAGGACGAGCAAAACGGCCAGTCCTAGAGCTGGGACCTGCGGAGAGAGAATTCAAATTTTGGTGGGGAAGGGTAGAAGAGGTAAAACGTGAAAGTGTAAGAAGGGGGGCGCCAGCAGTAGCCTGTTTTCCCCTACCCGCTCTACTGTGTGCTGCAAGCAGTGCGACCCGGCTAGTGACACCACGCGACGGACGATGTGGCATGAGAATATTGTTAGTTCTAAGTGTCATGGTTGTACGTGGGCTTGGATACTGTCAGGGCTCCTAGACCTAGACAGGAAGACGATTAGGATCCTCGACCAAAGCCTTTGACCCAAAAAACTGACCGGAATGCAGCGATGTTTGACGGGAAATGCAAGTAAATTACCATTTCTATAGGAGGAGTTGCCATACGTGTTCTAACTCCTAACCTGGTGGGCCGGGGGAGACTGAGTTGTTGAGGTCTCTAACCTTTGACCAACGTGGTATGAGAGACTGTGTGAGCGTCGCACGGACACCACCCAGAATAGCTCAGTGTGTCACGGAGTCACGCAAACCGTCAAACCACAGCAACGTCCGCTCTCTTCGTGACGGAACTGATGAAAACAAAGGAATCCAAAAACGCACCAAGTGCCCAAGAAAGGGCCTGTTCAAAAATTAGGTTTACCATCACATTCCATGGGTTTACCACAAATGCGGTCAGCCCCCATTTCCAGTTGACGCTATCTGCTCCCCTAAAAATACTCAGCTGTCCCTCGCTAGCTGTATTGTTTTGGAAACCGAGTTGCTCTACCTTCATATTAAGCGGCTTGGCCGGGAAATGATACTTATATAAATAAATATGGATCATGCACAGGTAATATGGTTTAAATTCGTGAGTACGCACATACCTTTTGGTGTACTACTTATTCACCCAACCGCTTCGCTAGACACGATATGTGGTGTTCATATTCGAACAACTTGTAATAAAGATCGAGCTGCTGTTTCGATGGAAAACGAGTAACGTTCACGCGGTTTTGAACACCGTCCATATCAGAGATATCATTTGAGCTCAGCTGAACAACGAATGAACATCACTCTACTAACAAAAGTTTAATTGTTTTCGTCATTTATTCAATCTATTTTTACGGTTCCCTTCGAACTAGTGAAGAAGCTGGAGAATGTAGATAATAATCGACGTGAAACATGTATACCATGAACTTCTGGTACCATAGCTTTCGAAAACTGTTCCTCGTAGGCAGCTCACGCGTCCATAATCTCGTTGGAAGTGGAAAATACAGTGATGTGATGAATGCGTGGGAACGACACTACAGTTGTTTGGCTACGGCAAAAATAAGTAACTGAAACATTATGGATATAAGGATGTAATAGAAGACAGTTGCCCAGAAGACCTCTTCCAGAATGCACAACGATCCCAGACAAAGACCACCCTTCGCGTTTTCGAAAAAGAACCTTTATGGAGGGCGTGTGGGTTTACTGCCAAAAGGCTATTTACTACGTACTATGATTATCACTCAAAGAGGGATTGCAAGCAAAGACGGGCTCGACTAAACAAAGACTCCCCTTGGTTCTTTTCTACCGAGCAGTGAAGCCCCTCGCCCCAACGAGGTGACGAAGTATAACATAGTGTGGTTTATACACATTCCGTTATAAATTGGAGTGACGTTATCGGCACGCTGCGAACAGGTGAACATGGGTGTTGTGCATGTATGTGTGTACATTATTGTTGGGTCAATTCACCTACGGTGAACTGGTCTCTCAGTATTCTGTTTAAAATCTCGCGGCCGGAGGGTCTAAGTTTTATTGAAGCAGGACGGAACGCGTATCATGGGAAGGATGAACTACTGAACGCAGAAATTAATAATGTGGAACCAAATTCGAAACACTTGAGGAAGTCTAAATTTTGGTAGAGAGGAATGCTCACAACAGAGTCTGAGAATGATCGTAGTAAGTCGTGAACTGACCGTATCAATGAATCTTCATGGATTCTTCCATATTAAAATGATTTGAAGTGAATTATTGAAAATAAAAATCGTCCCAAATCTTTGGATGCACCCACAAAAATCAGTTTGGTTCTATGATATCTAGTGAAGTGAAGTCCTTTAAAGCTTGTTTAGTGTGGGATTTTGTCATACGTGATCATTAGTCACCAAACCCATGCGCATACTCTGGAGGAGTCAGGTTACAGTCTTTTGTCTACTGAATCCGCAACTAAGTGTAACTTGAAAATACACCCGAAGAAAAATTTCTGCGTTATCTCGCTTCATGTGAAGAGTCTCATCAATAGAACAGAGCCTCTTTTCGGGACCAAAAGCGACGAAGAATGTCGTGGCAAGTTGACGCAGTAGCCGAATTCGAAGCAAACAGGACCTTATTCTCCGTCGGGAAGATGCGGTTCAAACGACAGTTCTAATATTGTTCCTTCTGTTTCCGGGTTCGGTGAATACTGAAGTATAACTAACACTTACTGGCAGGTTTTCCCAGTGCACTGTGCAACATAGATCCTGTCGGTGACTTGCTCGCATGCACCGGGGCACAGCTGACCTAATCACACGCTTTCAAATGTGCATAGTTTGAGGTAGATCCCAGTATTGCCTTCTGAACTTTAGATGCTCACCTGAAAGTAAGCTTAAACACGGATATTTGATTTTCAGCCAAATGCTCATTCTTGGTGCTCCTGCTAACCAGCAGCTCGACGGAAGTTCATTATTTTCCCGTGCTACTGCGGGCGACATAAGTAGTTCATAAAATCCGGCTACGCGACGATAGTTTGATTGCAAAATCAGCACGATTTTGTGGGTTTCGGACAAGTCTATGAATCGCATCGTCTTAAGAAGAAGCCTAAGAAGTGCCAGGGGTAACCGTGAAACAGTGTATTTTAGGCAAATCCGTAATAAGCTCCACCGTCATTGCCCGCTGATGATCAAAGCCTAACAACTCCGAATTTTTATACCAATGAAAATGGCTGTTTCACATCCAGCTGCTGCTTTGTATTCTCAGGTGTTCCATATGTCCGAACACTTCCTGTTTGGGAGGTCCAGTTGTTTCGCAACTTCGCATAATCAGAAGTCTTGTCTGAAAGAACTGTTCCTAGGCTCTTTAACTTCAGGTTCTCCTTGGCTGCAACTTCAGTTTTACCTCTTACTTGAAGACAGCGAGTTGAGCTCGGGTTACGCGGTTTGAAGAGTCGTTGCATGAAGAATGTAAAAGTAATATGGTTCGTAAATGTGTCACGAGGATGAAGCAGTTGTTCACAATCTTCTACTTTTCATTAAAGTCCTATTTATACTTGCAGGATGAAATTCAAGTGTCATACTTCAAAAATTTCGTTGCATACAATAGTCGGTAATCAAATCCCAAATCAGTATTTTCTACAGTTTCGCTGTTGAGTCCACTTTCATTCTCGGAGAACATGCAGTGCACCCCATTCCGAGAAACGGACGAAGGACTTGCATGTGATTTTATTATAAGCATATTTGCAAGAACTAGATTCAAGTACGTTTCGTGCATGATTTGAAAAATAATTAAAGATTATAAGCATTCAATAAATATCATACAAGCAGCCTCCCAATGCAATGCACAGGTTCCACCAAAGTCTCGCGCACACTGGCCACAGGACCGCAATGCGATTCATCTTGGTTGTTTGAAGCCGGTGCGATAATTTTGCGTTCACCAGTTTCGCGGTTACAATGCGCTCCAGAAAACTCTAAAATCTGGCGTGAAGTCTGTTCATTTGTTGGACTGGAAAAGGCAGGATCACAAAAGTTTCTCGGCTCATCTGTTATGGGAAGGGTTTTCCTTAAAGAATCAACAAAACGCAAGGCAAAATTCATCGTCCATGGGTACTCTGAATCAGTTATACCTTCACAAGGATGCCGATCTTCTACCTTTTGCAATATTCTGGACTCTTCCTGTGAGTGCCGTGGGAAAGTAACCCAGCCTTTATCAGAATGTTGCAGGAAATGGCTGTCCGGTGGCTGGATTTCAAACAAGGATGACCGTATCTCAAAGTGGTTCAAAGTGTCCCTTGGTGAATTGAATTGATCTGAAAAAAGTGAAGTCTTATTTGCTGAAGTTCTTCGGAAAAAACCGTGACAGGGCTGTGATAGTGGATTGGTTTGAAAGTCTTCACAACAAACCATTGGAAGAGGAGGTGTTGATGCACTGTGAACAGGAGCTTGTATATCCGACGCAGTTTGATTAATGTTTTGCCGTGACTGCTTTCGGGGGAATGTAAATCCTTCCTGAACTGAGTAAGCCTGATCGTCAGTTGCCACAGCTGATCTAGGGTTTTTGTTTCTGCAGTGTTTAGGACCAAAAACTTTTGTAACATATTCGTGTTTCGCGAAGTCCAGACAAGCCTTCCTTTCGGAACTAGGTGCGCGCTGCCGGATGTCACTTCTCAAAATAGAGATCTGAAAGCTTGCTACGTTATTTCGAGTGAGGCACCCGTCATTTGTATTATCATCGCTGTTTAGTGTATGTAAACTTCGTTTTCGGTTGCCTCCATTGAACATTGCCTTCACATCTTCCCACGCGTGTATCAAATTCAGAGGAGGGTGATGTTGTGAAAGGAATAGATGACGCCTCCAAGCGTTGAAGTTAGCCGCATCTGGATGACGATATTTGGCACTATCTAAGGCTTGCGGGGATTGAGGTGGATGGCTGTGGAAGATGAACTTGTTTGGAGAAAAGTACGTCTGAAACCAAGGTTCGAGATTTCATTTTTAATGTTTTGTTCCTTTCAAAATGTTAAAATTCTTATATTTAAGAAGTGTTGGGTGGTTCATTGAGCTACGGAGTAGCAGTAAGCATTATCAAACTTGAACGCATTAGGAAGTTTGTTACACAGAAACACTTCGGAAAGCCAGTTTGTAAACTCTGTATGATAACCGGTCTGAACTTTCTGAGAACCCACCAACTGCATTGATTTCTGATCAGTTGGCCGTCGACAGTCTCAACGAGCTTGCCATGTTGCCTATGAGTCAAGTTGCAGGCTCTGAGTACAGATTGACAGCCACCTGATCAGCGAACAATAACCTCACCAGGGCTACAAATATTGCTGGTAGCCCACTGACTGTTACGCCTTGTTTGGGTTTATCAGATAGTTGGTGGGTGGTCGTATTGGTTTATCGTGCAGTCAGTCGTGTCAAACCGTAGTGATTCTGTTATGAACTGAAAGATAAGTGAAAGATTACTTCCAACTGGGTTGCGGCTGTTATTAAAATTTGACCACAAGAAGCTTCTTGCTTTGAGTGAAATCAATTGAGGGTTTCCTAAAAAAGTGAAATCCGTCTCCAGTGCTCTCTCCAGATTGATTCTCAGACGTAAGCCGCTCAGTTGATATTCTCCAAAGTTGAACAGTCTCTCTCTATACCCATTTAGTCAGTAGGGATCTTGGCTTAAATGCACACGCAATTTCCATCTACTGGAAATGAACAGTCTTCCAGTAGAATTATTAACTTCAGCAAAACTGTGAACTTGCCAAAAAGACCTGACTTGGGCTACGAAATTGTGGGCACAGACTTTAATACTCTCATTCCACATATGTGATTAGCTAAGTTCATGAATTCGGATAAGGCCAGCTGGCCGTGCGAACATTTCACGAGCGTTCTTGGCGTCTGTTTCCCTGTAGCGTGATTAGTTGATGGCGTAGATAGATTGAAGGTCTGTTGATTATTATTAACCCACATGAGTAGGTTCTCTGTCACTCTCTTGCAGTCCCTTTTTCACATGGCTTGGAAACTTACAGGCAAAGAGAAGATTCTTATGTTCCGAATTTGCATTGCATTCAGCGAGTGAACTAAACATATGGTAAATAAAAGACAGCACTAAGCAGTCAACGTATTTCACTTGGTAAGCATCCATAGTACAGTTTAGGGAAATCCGCTTGGCCCTCTTCCGAAAAGTTGACCCTCGAGATGCCAGCCACCACCGCTTTACATTGCCTAAGCTCAGCTACTGAGATATGCTTGGCGCAAAACCTTATCCATATTCAGGCTAACCACAGCATATGCGGGGCAGTCGTAGCCACATTTGGAGTGTCCGAAATTAAATCCAGGAGTTTTGAGTTCCTGCCGATGATTTACTAGGAAGCAAACGGCTGTGCAATGCTTCCAAAGTTTTCCACTTGCATTGTCCGAGAAACTGCGAAGCCGATATAACAAACAAAATTTTATGCAGGTTCCTATCGCAGGTATTGATTTTTGTATGGAATTTATCGGTTACCGTCATACTGTCGTACAATTCGTGAAAGTGGATACGCACCGGAACATCAATTACTCGAATGCATATCTTGCCCTATTGGTTCTTTTTTTCCATCGACTTTTAAATTCGGTTGGTTTCTGAATATTTTTACCCAAGGTAGTGCGTTGATTTTAACGTTAGTTTGAAACTGATGCACGAAACGTCAGTGACAAATAAGCGGTATTTTCCTACTTGAGAGCTCAGGGCGTTTAGTCTTCTCATTCCTTAAATGACTCGGGTCATTACAGTAGCACCAAGAATATCTGAACACCCACTATCAGATTAACTGTAGCCCTGGTAGCAGCAACACCAACAAACCTGACAGCGAGAGCAAGAGCGAGGCAAACTTATTATCAAAAACAGACACTCAATGAGAATTAGACTGAATGCATTTGGAAAACAAAACAAAAATGGACCAAGGGCCGGGCTTTTGTCGGCGCTGATTTGCGGGACTTAGTTCGCATGAAAACCAGCAAGGTCAGAACGGATGGGGAGCGAAGGGCTAAAAATCTCTAAATGTGCATGTGAATCTTCAAAGCACAAATAAATCACTCCCTAACGCCATGTCCAGACTAATTACATAAGGGCATTTGGTGGTGTAATATAATGCAAAAGTACTATCAGATAAACCGGTGCAGCGTCACTTTGGGGATTCGCGAGCAAGAATGCGATCTTTCAGTCACTCTCAAGTATCGGGTTATTAGTATGTGAATGGGAGCTCTACGTACATGTACAATTGCATCAGAATCACCTATACGGAGTGGGTTCCAGCTCTCATCATCCCACATCAGACGTTGAATTCCGATCCCCCAGAAACACTTGAAAAAGATTTTCCTTAACGGTCATCTGTCGACTGATACCACCACTCACGCACGCGGAAAAAATCATGCAATTAGATGTCAATCTAAACGGTACAGTGAGGAGACTGAAAGCAAGTGCCTCTTATTGGCTAGTCAGTAGGAAAGTACCAATAACAACAAAAAGAATTTGTTATTTACTGGACAAAAGTGGCCGGTCGAAATAGAGTCATAGAGCACGTGCTGTACTTAACACACCCTAAGGACCGTATCGAGTTTCTTTTGGTCGCACAACTAAGGTCCGAATCAAATGAGTGCAGGAGCCTCCTTTAATCTGGAAACGCGTGAGACCCAAATCAGAGTGGTGAACGCGGAGACCAGATCAGCTCGGTAATCCGTAACCAAAGGTATTAGTAAATGCTGGTTGCTTCGGCCTGCGAGCAGGAAATAGCCATGAGTTTCGGTTCACTTGCCACATGAAACATGCTCCTTCTCTCGGCATAGTGATACTTATTGGTTCTGCCTGTGCAACCTCCATAGTTACGTGCCATTTGCCCCGATATGTTTCTGTGCTTCACTTGATATCACGCACGTGTGCACCTGCCTGTTGAGTAGTCGTACCGAAGTGTTCTGTTCCATCCCCCTTACGTAGAAAACTTTGGTGTTGTTGTTGGCACTGATGACCGGGATCGTGAAAACTTGATGGTAACAATGACTAAGAGGGTTATAAAGAAAGCTGACGTCTGAGCTACTTCAGTCGTTTTTTCCTTCTTATGGGAAGCCTGTTTCCATTATAACCTGCTATGTACTTCCTTTGTTATCTTTTTTTAGATAGGACAGCAAACATTTCTTAAATGGACATGCATTTCTAGTTAGGCAGATCGGCGTAACGGTTTTTAATCCTTGGATAGATAGCACTGTTCAACTAACTGCCCTTATTCTTTCTGGCAGATTGGTATGGAAAGTTGGGGTGCTCGGGAAGTCATTTCCTACTACCCATGAAGTTACAGGTTTTTAGTCTGTCTCAGAATGCATCTGCGGTTCAAGTGGTGTAAGTATGAGGGCTTAATTCTCTACTGCCCATTCCCATGATACCCCGATCACAACGGTATCTCAAAGGACGGAAGTAACAAAAGCACCAAATGCATCTGTTATCAAGCGCGGCTTAATTTGACCTAGGTTCTCACAGCAGGCGAAATCAACGTGGGTCTTGTAACCTGCGACCCTAGTAGAGACAGCATGCGGATTCACCTGGAGTACAGATTTTATAGGCCTTCCGGCCAGTGGTTGATAGCCGAGGCTGTATAGTGTCTTCCGGAAGAAGGCTAGGAATTTCTCACTTTAAAGACATCAGCTTATACACGCTTGATCTTACCAGTTCAGTTGTCCTTGCTAGAGTTGGCTAGCTCTGCTAGAGTACCTCAGCCAATGAACGTGCAATCGCGATCAAGCCTATGGTATGACTTCACTATCGTTATTGAATTCTCCTCCGTTCGAAACCAAAAACCTCAAAGAGATGTGGCAAGCCAGTTCAGAGACAGTTGACTAGCAATGGTACTATCTGTACACAGCCCTTTACTCCTGTCCCTTTTTCACTCTGTTGCGGGCACAAATGTTTACCGAACAGCTCTGCAGGGAGCTCGGGTTTAACTGTGGATTTTGATGAGCGATACAACATTGAACAGAAACCCGCTCCTGAGATGAAGCAGAATCAGCTCCTAATTGGGAGGAGATTGGGACGAGTAGATTGGACCTCGATTGTCTGCTTCAGTAAATAGTAATCACTTCAAAAGGTATTCTTTAGGTGGAGATTTCCAACGAAAATACAGCAGACGAGGCCAGATCGGTGGCTTCTGGATAGGAAGAGACTTAGAGGGAAATGGCTAATCAATAGTAAGTCGTGTAAATTCCGCGCGCCGGTCACAAACTAACATGGACTTACGCGTTTCACCGCCAAATATCTCCCCGGTAGAATATACACAGCTAATCACACGAAGTCAACTCTCAAACCTGAAAGTTCACCTGTTATTTATTTGCCACAAGAAGATGATGAAATCGCTGTACACTGTAGGCACCTACCAAAACTACCTGCAGGGATACATGCTACGGAAACCTGCTGACAGGAAGATTAAGATCCAGCTTCCTTGGCAACCAGTGATTGCTGGGTTAGGATGACCAACTCAAAAAAGGAAGGCAGCTCTTCAGGTTGACCAAAACTTAACTTTGGAAGAATATGTTATCTGATACTTGATACTTCGTACTTGATAAGTTCACTCAGCACTTTGGTCCTGTTGCCAGTTTGTTTCAGATCCATGGTAATGCTACAAATTTGACCAACCCGACTCGAGCAGTCATGCAGGATCAATGCTACAAATATTCAGGTGTTGTTTTGGTCAAAACGTTTATTAGCTGGAAACAGCCGTTGACGTTTCGTGACTTGTGCATATGCATCCTGCGATATTTTCTCCCAATCTGATTACCATCCTCAGTGCTTAGTTTAAGTTTAATCTTCTTCTCGTTTACATCCTACTGGCATTTCCGAGGATTCCAATCAGCATCGGCTGAATTGATCGAAAATGGAGTCAACTAGATCTCAGCGAAATACACTCATTTGCAAACCAATTTGGTTTTGCGGGAGACTCACCTTGAACCCATCTGAATCTCTCGTTTATGATGTTTTTAAGCAACTTGTATAGGTGTAGTACATAAACGGAAGATTCAGCTGGGTTCAATGTGAGTCTGGCGCAAAACCAAATCGGTTTTCAAATGAGTGTAGTTCGCTAATTTCGTGCAATTTGGGTTCAAGTAGAACATAAGATTGACGGAATCTCGGGGACTGCCCCTACCTGATGAGCCCCAAGAAGGGCGAAAGCAGTCGAGGGCTGTCGAAAAATGTTCAGCAATCTTATGAGTAGTGTATTACTTCAATCAGACCTCCATTGTTATGAATAAATAACAGAGCAAAAGTCAAGGCATATTGTTCAGGGGGATACACGAGGTGTGATTAACAGGTGGTTGCTTACGTGAAGTCAAATGCTAACGAATCAGCTAGAATTCCACGGTTCGGTTTTATTTTTGGTGGAAAGTCGGAAGAGAACAGAGCTTCAAAACTCAGCGTCCCGATCACAACGCGTGACCTTCATGAGAAGGGAGGTTATCAACTACCTCCTCCTTTTCATCAGTAATGAACCCAAATAAATTTCACACTCAGCGCACAGTCTATTCGTAGTGAATATTACGCGGATCTACTGAAAAGAATTTTATCTTTCGAAAGCGTCTTTGACAGATATGCTGTGCGAAAATACGTTAAATGTATTTTGATTAGTTTTACATTTTAGAAGATTCACCAATACAGATAGCTTAATCAGCCAGACGGGTGATAACAATATTTCCAAAAAAGACGCCCCACTCACCTGGCAGGCGTTACAACGTACGCATTTTGCCCGTGAACTGTTATACCGTGCCGGCAAAAACTGACCATAGCACCCCCATCCACAATGGTGAACCACGTCAAATACATAGTTTTCCGGCAGTTTTGGGTGTTCCGGTTCATCCAAGAAGGACTTAATCAGTCGTTCGGCCTCACGTAGTGTGATGGTTCCGCATCTTCTGGAAGATGGTGGCATTGCGCCTGATTCGCGGAGTGCCTCGAGCTGTGCGGGGGAGCACTGCACACAGACAATGCCAAGTGCAACGCGGCGATTGTGAATCTCGTTGTATGTGTACTCTTTCAGCAACGTAGAAGAGATCTGCGCAAGACAAAGTCGCTGTTCCCCACCCATTTCTATGCATACGAAGCGTTGTCCTCTGAGCTCTATTTCGTACAGCTCTGTCGTAAACTGTTCGCTCGGTGTTGATAGAATAGGTACATTAAGTGAACCGAACTCAGATGCCTTTCCTGATGATTCATTGTCATTGAAGTCTGTGAGATTAGGTCCCATCGGGGTCTGCACATCGATTATTTTTCCGGTGGAAGAGCTGAAATCTAAAGGCCAATCGGCTGTATTGTGTGATGTGAAATCTGGTTCGGATGGGTTTGTCATTTACTTGGTAGAAAACTTTGAAACTTTCAGAATTTGGAGAAGTAACAAGAGTCTGCAGGTAAACAGAAACAAAAGTTTTTATGCAGATTTCTTCTCCAAAAGATGAATTTCGAGTCTTATGCAAAGCCACATCAGTCCACATTTAGGTTGCATAAAAAGGTTAAGGTTAAGGCTAAAGGGCCGTGTATCTTTGGTCTCAAAAATGATATTTGTGAGCTAGGAACCCAGTCATTTTCCGCAACAAAAACGAACCTCAACAAAGCCATAGGATGAAAGAGTAAAAGCAGCGTCAAATTTTAGGTGAAGATAATTTAGTAGTCAGCCAAAACTATCTAGGATTCAGGTCGTCGGATCGTATAGATGTGTAGGTAGTGATTCTACATTAAATGACAGCTTACCTATATGTCGCTGGTAGTGCTATGCACTGCCTGTGGTAATTATCTCAGAATACGGTCGTCGGAATGCGTTTGGTCAATTATGTTAAATGCTTTGAGAGACCTGCCAGCACCTGTCCAAAAGTTTCATTTTTGTCACTAGAGAAAATAATGAAACCTCCGGTAAACCGTATCTACGCAAAGCTATGCCATGACACGAGTGACACTGAGAGGGCTTATCTGAAGGTGCACTAGAGTACTAGGAAATTTATCTGAGTTCACTGGACGTGTCTCGTTGCAGCACTATTCCGTTCTGTTTAGCCGGTTGTCCATAAGCTGAACATAATTTAACTGTCTACCAAAACAACTGAATCTGATCTAACGCGCCAGTCTGACTTGAAAAGACATCCAGATTAAATAAGCATGTGCGACCACACTTGCTTTTAGTGGTTTCTAGGATTCGACTGGTGAAAATTTTTCGCATATTGTGATGATGTGTTATTCTGGACTTACGCTAAACTCGAACTGATATGGATTAAAGCTGACGATTCAACTGTTCAGCTGACATTGTGAATAAACTTTCAGAATAATCGGTTTTGTCTTCAGGCCACTGATGCCCTAAAACGGAATTGCTGATTTCTATCAACTGCAAAAAAAGTCGAAAATGCGTACATTTCACTGTGCAAAAATCTTCCATCACAGTAAGGTCTATTCATGGAGCTGATATTTACGTCCTCGCAGATAAATGCTCCACTAATACACTCCTTAGCATGTTTGTACGTCTTACGACGGCTAGGCGGTTCCTGTTACCAATGTGCGATGAACATTTCACTAAATCAGCGGTATGATTGGTATTTAACAGATTTACATGGTGTCTAAACGAACAGCTTTTGATTGAGATTCCGTCCTCTAAGTGAGACCAATCTATGGCAATCTATGGCATCTAATGAAACTTCAGGGAGTGTCGAACCCGCGATCTCCCAGGTAATAGTTTGAACTCTTAACTGTTCGGCCACGAGCGGCTGATCAACAGTGCGATTAGCTCTCACTTGGACAGGACATAGCCCCACTCATTCTTCATTCCCGGATACCAAATCACTTGGTCACATACTGACTGGCTGTTCGAGTAACGACTTCTCAGATGGAAGTTTCAGCCACCTTATGAAATTCTTCTTCCTCTGAGCTATTGTGGCCTAGAATAGCTATGAATAGCCATAGCTAAGAGCAACAAACTGGTTCTTGTGTCACCTTATCTGCGAAGCCTAAGCACTGGTTCCGAATATGGGGTTACTTTCCAGCCAAACTGATGAGGCTACTTTCTTTTTGAAAATACTTCTCCTGGAGGGCAGCCTAACTCGTAGTCTAAATAAATTTAATATTGAGTCACTTTGCTTTCTTCTTGGACGCCCACTCTCACTGGAGGCACATTTTTATGGGGAGTTTACTTAATTACTTTAAAAAAATCGGCACCGTTATTACTGTACAAATGGTAGCTAGTGTCATTGTTAGACACGGAGCCAACTACTGCAGACCATACCATATGAAGCAACCTGCCTTAGTTTGATCAGTCCTACACACCAGAAAATTTGGTACACCGTATTTTCCCTTAGAATTTTGAAGGGACTGTAAAATCATCTGTGACGGAGCTAAAACCACCGAAATAATTATCAGTACTTGTTTGAATCCCTTTTGAGATATGATCACCAAAATTTTTATGCATTCTCTCCATTGTCATCAACGCGATCGATGTACTGTGATATATGTTGTTTTCTCAGCAGCATTTCAGTGACACATTAGACTGACTTATAAATCTAAGTACCCGTACCTGCTAAGCTACCATTATTATGACCACTGTTTGTTTGCTGTGATGAGCCGCGCCCTCGTCAATCACTTTAGCGCAACCAACGCACACAGAGGCTAGGATACTAACTCTGTCACTCGTTTCACAGAAGGGCCACTTAGTTAAGTGTTCTTCGTCTCACACCTATGGAGTTTGATCACTGCAAGTCAACTTGGCCTTAGGCCAATGTGAACTGGAAAAGTCTTACTTGCTGTCACAGGGCAAAATGTATTCCCATAAATCGTTCATAGTAATGATAGCTTGTAAGTTGAAACTACAGGAAGCCAGGAATTTTCAACTTTTCTCAAGACAGAATTCACAACAGCTTGCATCCTTTAGGATATTTATTTGACACCATCCGATCATTGGTAGTTCATGACCTTTTCAAGCGAAGCATTCTTTAACTTCGGGATAACCATGAATTTATAGATAACTGGAACTTGCATGACAAAAATGAGTTCCTTGACATTTGTAGGCGAACTCAGAAGACAAAAATAAGCACAAGTTTCAAGACTGAGTTTTACTATCCATGCCAGGCACAGGAATTGTCTTGATGGATATATCTGATTACATTGATAAGATGAGTACCATCCTCTGAAGCAGATCCAAATTTAAGAAAATGGGATCCGAGGAAGACAAGATGCATGTAATTGAAAAAGCGGTGTTCAGAATATCACGACATCTTAGACAATCTGGAAATATTCACATCAATACTTTCCGGTGTATTCGCCCTACTGGTACAACAATCCCTCGGTTTTATGGTCTCCCAAAAGTGTATAAACTCGGCCTACCTCTCAGGCCCATCCTCGATATATCTAGTTCTCCTTATAATGTCTTGGACAAATCACTTTTCAGTCTTTTAGCATCAATCAGGAGAGTAGTGTCGACACAACCTGAGAGGCAGTTTTGATGTAGTCGATCAGATTAGAGATCTGAATGTTGATAAATACTCCATGTTCGCCCTGGACATCGCGTCGTCGTCTACTAACACACAAGTCATTGAGAAAAGAGACTACGTTTGTAACTTGGTTGAGTGCAACGGTAAAGAACTTGGCATTCCCATCTCGGATCTTAAGGAACAGTTAAGTTTCCTAGATATCAGCATTAAAAAGATGACAGACGGGACCATAGAAAGCAGCGTCCACAGAAAGCAAAAGTGGAAAGGTCAGCATATTCACTTTGATAGCTTCGTTCCGTTGCAACAGGAGCGTAATCTAATTAGATGCATGACTGATGGAGCAATGAAAATATGTGCCTCCGACCGTTTACAAGAGGAATTGAGGTTCTTAGGACGCGCATTCCTGAAGAACGAATATCCTGAAAGGTTCCTACTCAAGACTATGCAATCCGTTAAGCCCAACCTAAACAATTTTCAATTGGGAAGAAGCCCATCTACATGAGGCTCCCATTCAAAGGTGACTCGGTTGCTTAACTAACTACCAGAAGGCTTAGAAACGTTGTTGATACGGCATACATGGCTGCTAATCTGTGTTTGAGCTTCAATTCCAGCCCCACTATCAGTACCCGTTTGAAGGAAAAATTCCACGTTCTACCGCCTGCTTTTGTGTGTACTCATTTATATGCTCGTACCAAGCATCTTACGTTAGTCGTACGACAAGGCATTTGTTGGACAGAATGCGAGAACACAATCCCATGTCTCTGAGTGGTAGTTGGAAGAAACTAGGCTCAAGAGCAATTGCATCACACTTGGCCGAAACTAGTCACGTCATCGACAAAGGGTAAATTTTCACTGTCATATACCGGGTACCTCTAAACTAATCACGACTGGTACGATCCAGACTACTGTCGGTCGCGGAGGCTATTCGAATCAAACTGCTGGACCCACAACTTTGCGTCCAGAAGAAACTTCTGCGACCTCTGAACTTGAGCTGGCCCGCGAAAAGTCCCGTCCCACAAGCCTTTCTGACACTGAAGTCACTTACCTGATTGTGTGACCCATTGACCTACCCCTCATTCAACCTCCTTCCTTTGATTTTTATTTCCCTAAAGTAAATATACCCTTGATTTTAACATTTTTCACGTGATTTCAGGTACCATATAAATTTGTATCGTATTAGCCAAGAGGAACAATCACAGAAAACAAGCTTTGTTGGCTACCTTCGTTCTTCTCACGAATCAATTCTGCTTGCATTCATTTGTGAAGAATCACGTATAGCCCTTCTACTTATATCTGACATCAGTGACTTGAATAGCTGACTATCCCTGGAAGCCATTGTTTTTCAAGTGGAAAACTTTGTGATGTTATTCACTCCTAAGGCAACATCTTAGCTCTGGTTGACCCGGTGTGAGTACAAGTAGGATGCAGTTCGGAAAGCAAAAATAATAAAGTACAAAACTCTCCAAAGGAGATGATTCAATTCGCGTAAAACAACACGACAAAACGATAGTTAATTTGGGTACAGATGCAATAGAGGATACTTACCGAAATATTCCATCTTACTGACAGGGGAATTATCCACTCTTTAACTACTCACTCATTTTGCCTCCTTTCATTCTGGATCTTTAAACAACTACCATCCTGCAGAACTGTTAGGTGAAAAGAGATTGGTCGTTTATTGAAGATATCACTCTAACCCACAAAGGCATAGGTTTAATAATCCAAAAGCAGACCGACCCCCACCAACGACAACAAGGCATTCGCAGATCGCGTAGAGTAAGAGGACTTGCGGTGAGTACTTGGAGGAGGAGAAAGGGCAATATTTAATGGGCGTGGGACTGACATGTGAGAAAGGGGGTTTTCCAGAAACATAGCCTACGCCATTTGTCCCACACTGTTCACAAACTGACGTGCTGGGTTAGGAGAATCTCACCCAAATGGAAGGGGTAGGATAGACTTTAGGCAGCCACGATGTTTCTTATGATACTGGTGGCAATTTGGCAAATTGCTTCGTAGTTTTTGTTCACCTACCTAAGAGAATTCCGTGAGCCATATTGTGATGCAAAGTTTTCGAAAAATGAGTGAAACCCTTCAGTGAGAGATAGTCATAATTAATGACCAAGATATTCTTCGTGCGAAGTTTCCTGATGTGGCCTCTGCAACAACATGCTTAAGTTAATTTAGAATTTCCCGACGGGGGGTTAAACCAGGCTAACTAAGTGCCTCTTACCAGTGTATCGACACGTACCAGCTAACGGAACAAATGTGGTTTATAAACCTGGTTCATAACCCGTTATATTACTGATGCAGGCAACAATAAATTTTCTTTCTCTGGCTTCCAAGTTTGAATTTTTTTCTGTTGTACCGCGAAGCTGTTCCACGTTCCGGGTTCTGATCAAAATATGTCGTACCTCCATCTTTATCATCAGATTAAGGACTTGAGTTTAGTGAACCCCACTTCCCTCTTATCTATCTTCTCGTCATTCAACCACACTCTTTACCTTGGAGAAAGGAAATATCCTTTTCAATTTCCTGCTCTAAAAGATCCACAGAAATTTGTTCTTCTCATGTCGGGCTTAAGCAGGAAGAGCGATTACCCGGTCGAGACAACAGCATACTTAATTTGTGAAACGTTCTAAGTTAAGTAAGCCAACGTGAGTATTTTTCCGCATGTGCTTCGAGTATTCTAAATAAAGACTATTTGTATAAACGGTATCTCTGTAGCGTACAGGTGAAACTGAAAAGACAGCAAGAATGTGCGCAATAACACACAGGGGTTTAACGTGTTTGGCCGATGGGCAAGTTGGATAAGGGAACCAGCAGTGGTCTTTTGATTAGGTCCAACGATAACTGGTTAGGTGATATGAGGAGCCTCATAATTAATGTGTGCCGTTTTGGAAGTTCCATGGTGGTTCGAAAAAATCACACAATAACAAGCTAGAATATTTCCCTATTTCCTTTTTTCACCCCTATGTGTTGAGTTCAACACACCAATTATTTTAGAGTACTGATGCTCAGAGTGTTATACTATCTCACTTAAAGCGATTGGCTAGATAAAGCCTGTGAAAATGGAAAACTGTAGATCTAGACGGAATCAAAATAAGCTATTTTCTATCGGCCAACAAATAGCCGTCATTCGCCATTGTCACCAACTGTCTTATTGGTTACATAGAGTGATAGCGCGATCGGAATTTGGCCGATGTAATGGCAGTGTGTTTTACCCCACTTGGTGCTTACCTGCAGCGCGTACGGTGGGATAGCCAGGATGTAAAGACAAATCAAACAGGAGGTAAAAACACAGCCCTTAATTAACACAAGTTGATACCGACCAAACGATTGCTTTTTTTCAAGTTGGCAGGTTCCTTGCAATCGTGTTCGAGGTTAGCCAACTATGGCTGCAATATTTCAGAGGTCTCAAATTTTCAATCCAGTTTACTTCATCAGGAGTTCAAATTAGGCGTTCAAGTTTAACGTGGTCAGATTAAACCGCAACAAGCTGTACCACTCTTTTTGAGGCATTATTCCAACAGCGGACCGCAGCGGACTCGGATGAAATTTCATCTTCTTTCTGTGGCGAATTTTGAGTCATTAAACTCGGACTGTTCTTAGCCACATTTATGTAGCTTCAGTGGCCTCTGTAGAAAAGTTGGCTTAATATTTGAAGAACTCTGTGCTGATTAGAGGTCTGTCTTGCACATTGACCGGCTGTTTGACTTTTTCTAAAAACAGCATTACAAAACGCAGTAAAGGTCACATTCGTTCTGAGTTACTAGTATTAATCCATTCCTGAAAAATCTTCCACCGTATTCGCGGTTTATGTGGCACAGGTGTGTGGACTTCGAAGACAGAGGAACGACTTGCGTCATCTGAAGATGGAGCCTTTCTCATGGAGCTAGAAATAGGGATTTATATCGCCCATCGCATCTCCAGGCTTTTACCTGAAGATCAAACCAAAATGGCTATGAGAAGCTGGCCTGCCCAAAGGGCACAGCGATTAGGGCATGAAAGTCTTGTTGCTTATGACAGTGCACATAGCACTAACCCTCTGAAAACCAACGGACTCTTGATTTTTTAGTGTTTTGACCGCGTTGAGTAGGTAGCAAGGGTCACCTGCTTGGCGATCAAAGTGTGCGGATTTTAAGACCAAAAACTTACTAAACTGTCTCTCCTTGAAATGGAATATGGCACAGGTGATTTCATAAACATGACGATAGTGGTTACCTGCGAGCAATAACTTAATTCACTTAAACTCTTGTCATAGCAGACGGTACGACTTAACTCCCAGACGCCTAGTACGAAGACTCGCTGCTCTTCTCTGAATTGCTTTCCATTTCCGGCATGACTCAACCTTATTGGACTAAGTTCCAACCCACAGGATCATTATGACGCTGAGGCTTGACCACCACAACAATTCGCAGCTTATGACTTGCACAAATTCTACAATCAGCTATCGGGCCTGGTCAGGTATACACCTGTAAAATCAATACTGCGTTTGTTCACCTTGAGGAAAGTGTCTGAAGCAATCCATCTGTGCGTGGACAACAAGATTATTATTATATACAACTGAATGTGCTGCACCAGGCCACCTCATGTTCCAGTTGCTACGATATTCGAGATATCGCGATGCATGTAATTTTACGCAGTGTTCTACTCATAAGGTTGCTGAAAATTCTTCGACAGCCTGGAACCATCACAAACGAGAGATTCAGCTGGGTTCCAGATGAGTCTCTCGCAAAACCAAATTGATTTGCAAATGAGTGTATTTCTTGAAAATCATCAGGGAAGTTAAATAAGTTGCAAACTTCATTCCAGGTCATCAGATGACCTAGCACTCAATAGAGTATTCTAACTTCAGAGGGTTTGATAGCAAAGGTATCGAACTGCTGCAAAACTGGCGAGACATTCAGGGGGAGGTCAATCTTCCTAGTGCGGCCTTGAATGTGTGGACCCGCCCAAAATGCGGACGCATCTGCCCTGAAAGTATAGGTCTACCTGCTACTGGTAACGACCTGGAATGTAGGTAAATGTGTTCCCTGTTATGATGGGTACCTGACAGTCATTGACAAAATCGCTGAACATGTAATTAACTGAATATCGCCAGGTCATCCATTAGTACCTCGGTGTTGTGTTAATTAGCGCCTCCCGCTGACAAATGTACGCTGTCATAAAAGTGAAGCGCGACATTATGCCGAGACTTGAAGTAATGGACGGGTGACACCGGTAGCTCGGTGAAAGACAAATAACTGATGCCTGTGCCATCTTGTCTAGCCGGCTGACAAACTTACAACGAACTTCTGCATGTTCGCCCACCGACCTTGTTTTCCCGCATCTACTTTGGCACCGAGGGCTTACACGCAGCCCCACATTCGTCTCGTCACAAACCGTCTGTGGCTCTCTTACTATGAGCAGCATATCAGATGTTAACAAGTCATCATGTGAAATCCTCAAGTCTCTGTGTATCCAACTATAGATATCGTGACCCTGTCGCAGTGTACACGTTCGTGACCAAAATTTGAAAACAAAAAAATGCTTCCTCCAAATGTTGCTTCGTCTTGCGTGAAGACACTGAGTACATGGGTGGAACCACTCGGACAGTATTCGTGTATGTGTCTCGCGCCAAAACCTAAGGGAGGTTATTTTACGTTGCATCGTGTGTGAAATTTCTGTCCAGCGGCCTTATCTATTGTCTGACAGATGGCGTTTATTTGAGATTACCTGTTGGTCCGCTACGGACCAGTTTATGGAACATGTATCTTCACGAGAAAATAGCGTTTCCATACTTTTAAAGTAGGTATACTGATGACGCACTGCCCGCTAATAGATGATTAACCCACTTCATTCTGCTATGAGGTTCAGGCATAAAGTAGAACGTGAGGCCAAGTTGGCGCCCACAGATATTCTCCTTACGGTAGGAGCATTCAAATGAGTGTTTACGGAGAACCAACCTGGGCTGGTCAGTGCATCTACTTTGTCAGTCTCGTCCCTCTCAATTTGGGGAGGAACACAGCGCGTTGTCTTTGTGGTGTGGTTATAAAGTTGTGAATGCCAGTCTAGTGAGCTTGACTTAATCCAAAACACTTTACGAGACAATGACCATCCCGACAGGTTATTGCAACGCAACATGGGACACTCCCCGGAAGCAGCTGAATTGCGACAACCCACGAAAGACAATATATCGCTACATACCGTTTAAGGGTGTCTTGATAAGTGAGCTGTTAAGAAGGAAACGCAGCATTGCTTTTAAGGGCTCGTTTGCGGTTGCTAAACCCTTCGGCATTTTTGCTGATTGTCCCGAACTAAATCATGCTTAAAGATCAGCCGTCTAGTCGACGTGCGTTTGTCAATTTACTTGTTCCTTTGGGACATCTGCGGAACAACGAGAACTTGGCAAACACTGGCATCTTAGCATACCCCTTCATGGCTGACTGAAAATTGGGTCCTGTTAAAAGTATTTTTTGGGCCATCGGTACACAGATATTTCCTACCAACTGTCTGAAGATAAGCTTGCTCGACTATTGTTCCCTTTCTCTGGGCAGTTTTAGTTCTTTGAGATCGAATGCGCGTGATTTCGTTTTAGTAAAGTACAAAGTATTCCCCAGTGATGACGAAGCAATTGCATCAGGTATAGAGGAAATGCTACATCTCCTGAAGTTATAAATTTCTCCAGGCTTTCTGTGGGGAGGGGCTCAAAGACAAGTTCGTCTAAAATGTTGGAATCATTCTTACGTGCGAGTGGGACTTGTATTACCTTCGAAGATTGAAGTAAATTGCATAGCTCAAGACTACCAGTCTTTCCAAAACATTCTCCCCCCTTTTGTTTTTTTCCACTCACTATCACGCAGGAAGGATCGCACTTGTCTGATCCGTTTGCGTGGCCTAGAAAGAGAGTTAGGCAAATTTAATATTAACCGGGAAATAATCCTGTACATATATAGGTATTATACTATGGTGGGCTAAAAATAGGTAGGCTGTACGCCCGAATAGTATCAAAATAAGGTATCCAAACAGGAAATTAATTGACTTAGTTGTTGGTTGACTGGGCTGTTAGGGGGGTCAGGCGTGATTAGAGATGGTAAACTGTACCGTTGTTCTCTATTTACTTATCATGGCAAGTATGTGATTACGCGTAATTTGGTTTGTGGTCTATCAAAAAAATCCGGCTTTAGACTGTGGCAGGCAGGCTCACACAAACTGTCATCCGGCGTTACGTTCGTTGCATTAACTAATTCGTGTGTTTCAGGGTGAAACTAAGATGCAGATGGTTGGGTTGGGAGAACCAGCTGGGCACGAGTTGAACGAGTGTGTTCTTTCTACCAATTAAGATGGCAATATTGGTGGCAGGCACGATGGTAGATACATGATAGGAAGGCACTCACTAACATTGCTGGAGTTGAGGAATGTGGACAGTTGTGTGTACTAACCTCCGGCCAGATGTAACATGGGGAGAAGCAGAACAATATTAGATTAGCTGTGACAAGAAATTAGATGGTTGTCATTGTTCAAGAGATTGGTGCAAATGTGGACAGAACTATGGTTGCTTTTGCGTTGGCAGGTGAATACAGTACAGCCTGTGCGTATGTGAAGGAAAGTGTTGGTGAGCGATTCGCAGAACTTTGCTGTGGAGATTGTTCCAAATTTGACACAGTATCGTCAGAGAGGTTGAAGTTCCCCCTCCCTTCCACCATTGAGAGAAAAACGAAGTTGTCTACCGCACTATTTACTATAGATTAACCAGTGCGGAACGCAAGATAAACTGGAACACCTTTCAGTCGCAACCGGGTTTAAACGAATAGAGAAACCGATTTGAACCAAACGTTCCCGGGTATATCGGTGCGTGTATTATTTTAACTTGAATAATAATTTTGCGAAACGTTGGAGTCGCATAGAACTTGCAGGTAATTTCGAAAGACTTCTCAGACTCCTCAGACAGGCTAACACGGATTTCGCCGCGTTTGAAGGCCATCAATTTTTTCCTGGAGTCTAAAATCAACAATGCTCTACTTTGAAAGAAATTTCGTTACACACAGCCCACATCAAGTTCTTGTTACAAAGGTACTCCGTGAGATTTTTTCGCTTTCGGCCGTAAGTATTATCCGGTTATTGCCCAAGACACGCAAACAGACCACTACCTGTTCTACACTGTTGAGGACTCCTATGAGAGTCGTAGTCCCCGAGTTCCGAAGCAAGGTAATTAGTTCGGTCAAGATGTTTACGCTAATGTGCTCACAAATTACAAGATTCTGTTTCTTTAAAAAAGATTTATGACTGATTAAATAAATTCTCTGGCTCACACAAAAGATAAACTCATTCTCTTAGAAAAATAAGGTACGTCTCACTCGAGGATGCACTGTCATAGAGGAGATACCTTTCCTTTAGGCAAACAACTTACACGGTGATTACTTCACGCCTCGGGAAAGCCCCTATGATGTCAGTTGTCCATAATACGAGGCCCCCCCCCCTCCCGGTTTGCCATTTCGAAGTTATAATGTCTACTCTAATAATAATAATATCACAAACGACAGATTCAGCTGGGTTCCAGGTGAGTCTCTCGAAAAACCCAATTTATTTGCAAATGAGTGTATTTCGCTAATAATTTAGGATGTTTGCCGCTGTCACTCCGCTATGGATGAACTGCACTCTAAGGATAAGTAGCAGTAAATTAAATTTCAAAATTGATTGCATTGTTTGAAACCAAAGAATTTACTCAACGTTTCATGCCATTTGGACAAATACGTACCTGCATGTATTTTAGAAAACAAAATGATCAAATGATACGTACAAGGTGACTATTAACTTTAAACTATTTAAATAGTAAACGCACATGTTCTTTTGGTACTCATTTGAATTTACACGGTTTTCGCATTCCTATTTATTTCCACTTAGTCTGATGGCTGGGATAAAAATCGGTCACATACTTTAAGAAGTGATTGCAATTATCCGACGTGCTGTAAGGACCATCTCTGTTCATCCAAAAAAACATGTAAATACCGATGGCAATCGTATCTGTTTTACCAGGCATTGGTATAATGGCCGTAAGAAACTAAATTTAAAAATCACTTACTCATGTGCCAGGAAATCAAAAGAGTGCATGTGTTCCATAATTAAACGACTTTTTCTCTGTTACAGGGTATGGGGTGAAGGGTGAACAAATAAATCATAGGCCAGAGGGCCAGACTATCCTGACCTGATAAAACTCTCAGCAAAGTTGTCAAGCCCTGGGGTACGTGGGCGGAGCATATGGGACCGCTGTCTCACAAAATTCATCCATCGTTTAACCAAAAGCGAAAATGACGGAAATGAAAATGTGTCATTTTCAACCGTTGCCTGCAAGTACGGCTGTCGAAAATAAAAGCATCCTTAGGTTTCTGCACTGCAACCTTCATCCTAGAAGCTGTAAACGCAGAAGCACACGTCTTCCATCATCACGTCATATGTAACGAATTCAACTTCGGTCAACAAAGTTGGGTCGAAACAAGCACAAGTAGGAATGCGATGTTCATGCTTGGTTAGATTTGGGCGAGTCTGTGCGTTACGGAACGGCAGCACAACGTCAGTCTGTGCCGCTGTGATCAAGCAACCCTATCTCTCCTGCACTATACAAGGAGGAAAAGAGCCCACCCTCTAGGGACCTCATGAAAAAGTTGTGTAGAGTTATCTCGTGGAAGCCCATTAATCAGTTTATCACATCCTTGATCGAACAGGACAAGAGCAATCAGGCCCACGCCGTTGATCGTGTGTGCGTCAGCACATTATAGACTAAAATCGCTTTAAATAAAATGTAACGAAACAACGGTGGGCGAAACCAGCTGAGCCCAGCTAACCTTCGTTTGAATTTGGAACTGGCTTCGACTATCTAGCTGACAGTTTCTTCTCTTCCTGATCAAACTCTGGAGCGAGTATTTGATAATTTCACTTATTTCGAGCTAGACTTGATATGGACACCAAGTGAAAGTGAATGGTCCATTAAATAAGAACACTTTTTTTGGAGTTCATTTAGACCACAATAACGTTTTCATCCATCTGGCGCGCTTTTTATCTGTAGGAAGATAACACGTCCGGAACGGATTTAACAATAATCAGTTAATGTGTGCGCATCAGCGTTGACTATCTGCGACAAGCCGCTCAAGAGCGAAGAAATCAGAAGCTTCGTGGTACTCAATAACGGTAACTGAATTTAGTATCAATCGGTAAAAAACATGTACATCCATACTGTACAAACAGCATAAGTGCTTTAGTGATAGCGAAACGGCTCCCACGCGAGCGGTCCCTCTAATTGTTGCTATCTTCTCCAAAACAAAATGAGGTATGAAACTGACTTCCAATAAAAAATCAAATTATTGGCTGTGGTACATGGTTGTCAGGCAATACGAGAGAAACATGAGGGTCGAGATCCCGCCCAAGCGTGAACAATTGCAACCAAACAGCCAGAAGCCGGTTCAGATTACTAGCCTCTTCACAAGGTTTGGTATTATCACATGCAGGGAGTTAATGGCCGATTTAGGTTGCTCCAGATACTGAATACTCTCGTTTATCGATGACCGAGACAAACTTTTGGAGGTTGATGAACTTCTGTATCGGTCATTAGCCTCTGTGATCCGGGTCACCTTCGGTTCACTAAGATAAACTTTAATAGGAACCGCAAACAGAGTTCTTTGTCACAAACTTTAGTCCAGTTACATCGCTAAAATGACGGTGACCATTGGGTACCCAAAAAATAATCAATTGATGTACATTACTCCGTTCTGTGACGCAGTTCCGTTAAATTCTGCCCGTATTGCAATCGGGCCATCCCCAACAAACGATACTGTGTATATCCTGAGCCGAATTATTGGCCAAGCCATGTCCACTTACAGAAAGCTCCTGATGTGATGACACAGGGTAACAGCAGAGCCTGAGTATTCTCAGTCATAGGTCAGTAAAACTGGGTCAGTGACATAATACAGGGGTTCCTCCAACAGACGCCTCAGTTTCGAGGTATTTGTTTACTGGTAAACCCTGTTCGTCAGAAAAGTTGTTTCAAAGTACTGTGTAGCAAGCAACAATTGCAGTGTATTTGTAGACCCGTTTGCCCCAAAAATTATCGGATCGTAGTTGAGTGAAAATTACTGTGGTGGGTGAAACACACTCATTTTGACCACTTCCCCACCAGGATGATTCATACTGCTGCCAGAGCCGCCCCCATTGGGCTTAATGCGGTCATTAAATCAAAAGCACGTACATGAGGGTCGTGACAAGAAAACTATGATACCGCCTGCATGAACGTCGTCTGTTGCATGATCGCTCAGGTGGAACCATCGAAGGTGTGAAGAGGTGCGTCAGCTTAAGATCGCTACATACAACGGAAATTTTCTCAACTAAATCTTGGGAAATCCACACTTAGCACCATTAGTCACCAGCGGAAAACCAAATCTGAGGAGGACAAGAGAAAATTTTTTTTGGGTGGTTTAACCGAAATTTTTGTGTGAGCTGGAGCGTCGGTACGCACTGGCCTTTACAGCCATTTTTATCAAATGAAGATCTTCAACAATGGCACCCACGTGGAGAACTTGTCTTCGAGTGTGATAGTGCCACACGCATGTGACTTTCATAAATAACTAACAATTTACTCAAGACTAATTTGTCTTTGCCTTACTTATTCTAGACTAGGTCATCTCGAAAAATTTAGTGTGGAACATACCTTCGAAAATACTAACAAGAGCGGTATTTCCTTAGAAGACACCTGTAGCACCGATTATTCTTAGTATAGATTATAGGTGAAACTGTTTCCTTCAAAAATTTAATCCCCAGGAATGAACGCCTCCCGAATTAAAGCACTTCCCACTTAGGCTGTTTAATGCTTGACCCTTAGACGATGTGGGAGACATATTGGGTTCAATCTTGTTGGGTGGAACATCCAACACCAAAAAAACAACATCAATATTACCGCCTGAGTTTGTTTCTCATGTTTATAAGCCTTCACTCTTCCAACTTTAAGTGCTGATTTAGGCTTGTTATTTAAATTATCCGTTGTCCTTTTCTTAGTTCCAGATTCTCCAACCTTATCCCCGAAACATGTAAGATGCGGTGTTCTGCAACTTTCTGACCAAAAACAGCAAAATACAACCTTTCAACTCAGATACAGGCTGACTGTACAATTAGACCTTCACCTATTTACGCAATACACAAGCTTGACCACCAAAGCTTGACCGTGCAAACAAAAAATAATAAAGTCGTCATTTTCAGTACTCCCACACGAAAGCTACCTAACCAGCCTCACTATTTAGGTTAATCAAAATCATAAGTTGTGATCAGAAGCCTCGTAGTGAACACCGAGTCCATGCCCAACAGAGTGAGGGTCAAGAAACTTGGAACAACTTTAGTAAGTGAATACACAGAAGAGATTTTCTAGTGTAAGTACATTCGTCTGTCCAACAGCTACAAGAAAGGCTGCAGCAATGTGACTTAGAAATAACCCTTCTGCACATTGTACATCACGGTCTTTCCCACCAAGACATCCCTTGCCCCTTCGCTTGATGGCTGTTCTAATTCTCCATATGGCGTCTTTCATTTCTGTCACTCCACTAAAAACTATCCCTGATTTTCATTCAAAGGTGAGTTGCTTCACCTGAATCAATGTTCACCGTTCACAATGTAATGTAATTTTGTAACAGCTCATGTGTTGAAAACAATAAGCCCAGACATAGCAATTTGAAATCTTAGTGAAATTCGCCTTTGCTTCATGTGGTCGATTATTATTGTATTGTTTGGCGTGACGATACACATGTGCTTTGGTGCATATGGGTGAGTGTAGTGCGAAAGTTTACACGACGAGATCCTCTGCAAACGTTTTGTTCTCAAATAAACCACGAGGACCGAAGCTACAATAAAGTTGTTATTTTTAACAACACTTTCACTGTTCTGAATTACCGATCTTCGTTGTGTTGGCTCCATTGTACAATTTGCCTTCTCATTAGAATACTGGAAGTTAAATGGGTCACACGGATACCTTTTCACGGGACAAAACATAATCCAAACTTTGTGGCAAATGAGAAAAACACAGCATTGCATCGCACAGATGGCGTGTTGTACCTCGTTTCAAGACGTTTTACCAAACCCGATTCAAACGTCTGTGTGATTGGGCCAATGGATATTCAAAGGGGTCTATGCAACATATAACAGGCACGTAGACGAACGATATTTCAAGTGGCCGGAATACCTACATAGGTTAGTCTTTAACTACCTATCAATTGAGAGACAGTCTAGAATTTATGAGCGTTTATTCAACACTGCAGTAACGAATAAGTCAGCGTTAGCCTCAGACGCTAAATCTGAAAATTTGCTAAGCAGGGAGGAAAAAATTAGTTGTGCCTCTTCGGGGGTGAAGTGGGAGTAATTTGTATCAGTTGCATTCAGAGGCGGACAACAAATTCAGTAGTTAAACATACCGCTTGCTGGAGCACAAAATTCCCTACAGATGGAATGAATTTTTCTTATCTCGGGTCACTACTAACACGATGGTTTGAGATACTCCTGCAGGCATTCATCATGTGCAAAGGCAAATGGTTCAAACAAATGCTAAACACACTTCAGGTCATTTCTAGTTATCAGTGGGGATATCTGAGCTTACTGACAGGCGTAAGTCGCATGAATTCACCGATCAGTATCATGACCGAACAAAGTGAACAAGCCTTGCCGATGCGACTTTTCTTGTAACCAATAAGACTTCCAAATAGTGGCAACATTTCGGATCCACCTAAGTTTGAAAGCCATGTCAATGAATGCCTCTCTGTTAAGTGTACGTACGCAAGAAAGTTGCAGCATACAGTCCTTAGTTTGGCTGTTGGAGTACTAACAGAAATTAAATTACTTAAGTGGTCCTATTCACTCTATCGAGGGATGCGCACTTTAGGGTTAGTTGGTACGTTGAACGACGTAAAACTATGCAACCTTACATTGTCCTATTTCTTTGGAATGTGTTAAACTAGGCTTGCTGAAAAGAGTTATCTATTTATTTTTATCCATTTATTCCCTAGGCAATATTCAAAATTTGTTACTTATTTTCGGTGTTTTAGGTCAATTTTTACCTCCGAGAGGTACAGCATCATTATTTCAGCCAAATTTCCCGGTGTACATTAAAAAACACAGTTTTTCAGCACAGAAATCTGGAGCTTTTGTTCAACCTGAGACATCGTCTTTTTATCAGTACAGTCACCCACAGCACTAGTGCAGTGAATTTGCGATCAAATTAGACGTGCTACTCACAGGACTCTTCTAGCATTAGTTGCGTGTTGAGGGCGGGTGCCAGTCCCCAGCTATTGAGACCAGTCCAAATTGCGCATTGAAGTAAACACATGTTACAGCTTTTGACTTCACTAAAGAGCAGCAGTTTTGCGGCACCCTTTATATTCCACAAGTTGCTTGTCCTCGGCTCGCTCCATAAAATTTCGATTGTTTCCTTCAGACACACTGACTGAAGATTTCTCTTCAGCTCCGTATCTACCTTACCAATATGCTCCAAAAATATTCAAAATGGTCTATGTCCGAAGCTGTTTATGGGACACTCAGATAATCAGCAACAAGGGTGTCTTTAAATGGGCAGCAGGGAACAAGATTAAACTCGCTCTTCACTGGTGGATCAAATGCTTGTGGAGTAATCAGATGTAGGAACAAGCGGTGACGAACCGACGTTCATCTCCCAGTGAAATGGTATAAAATCAGGAATACTAGCTTCAACCGTGAGCCTTGCATATTTCGAAATTGGCTCAGAGCTCGTTATCGAATGAAGCAATAAAGTAGCCTAAATAGCATTTTGCACGCTAGCAGTACTCAGTAGGATGTCTTAAGAGTTATGGAAGTGCAAGGTCAAAATCGATAATGAACGAGCTGAAAAACTGCTGTGACTGAGAGAATTTGAAAATCTGTCTCAAATCGTATGCGAATTAATAGCATCAGATAAAGGCGGATTACAAACATCCTCCAAACTATGGAACCATCCGCCCCTCATTGGATTGCCTAGTCACAATTAAACGACTGTCAAACACCGACCTCTGGTCAGAATATCAACCCATGGTAAAATCAGCCATTATTGCGCACAAGAACGAAAGTCCCTCGAGCTAGCTGCCTCTGAGTGGTGGACTGATAGTCTATACTTTATCATATGAGTGCAGTTGTACCACCAATAAGGATTTTCTGACTCATTATAAGTTCACTGGTGCAGACAATCAAGAGGAAAGTTTGTCTGAGTTTAACACTTGTCTCCTACCCTGTATACTCGTAAAAGAAGACCAATAATTATGCACAAAACGAAACACTCCAGCTGTCAACAACAAGCCAAATTTCAGGTGATAAAAGTGTAGCGATTTTGTAACCTCTTTGAGCGAACTTGCTCTAATTTAATTTGGGTTGCTGCTGCGAAGCACGCAGTAGATGAATGCTACTGAGACGATCCAAGCGTAACGACAATTGCTGGGCAACAAACATCTTGACCACTCATGCATGGTGATTAATTCAATGCCGAGTCCGGGTACCAAAAGACATTCGATGTCTACTGAAACGGTCGAGTGATGAGCTATGTTCCGTTTCGGCTGGATGCATTCCAACAGAAGGGTGTTTTTGGAATATAAATAACTGTCACATCACTCCCTCCATTGAATGAGTTGTGTTCTAAAAGTCAAAACAGATTGTGCACTGGAATATACAAATAATTTTTTTAAAAACGTGATAGTATGGTTGCGAAACCTTCAGGCTTTCAACACTAGACGAAGCAGGGCAGCCTCCGCATGAACAGGGTGGAGAATTTCGCGCTCTGAAATATTCATGTTGAAATGCCATTGTAGTATCTAGTCAAGCATGTAACCAACCACGATGAGTTATGTTGTCAGATATTTCTGCGAGTAAAATGGCTCTTGCCAAGTGAGTACAGAATGCTTATACTCTATCCTAATCAAAAAACCAGGCTATGACTACTGTGTGGCGTACACGAACTAGGTGCTTACTCCTCTTCCCAGTGATATCGTTGGAAACCATGACTTTTCTACTGTGACTTAGCGTTTATTGCTCAAAAGCTGAAACAACAGTAGATAAAGACAGCTAACTCAGATCTCAAATCTGGCCGAATCACGTCGTGCCGAAAGTCCTAGCCGAGGGCAGTTAACTTGCGGACAAAAGTTTGTAAACATCTGAAACTGTAGGGCTTGCTGTCCGGATGCACAACTAAACTGACAATCAAGCCAGCATCAGTCACTACAGGAAATGATGGAAAATGCGTGTGGGAATTGTGCTGTACGGCGGGAAGAGTCTGACACATGACCGGGGTGCTATACTTGCATTGCCAAGTTTTATTGGTAGGCAGGGGAAGGTTTTCATGTTCCAGCTGCCTTTTGATCCACAAAACTAATTCACTTTTGCTGAAAAGCCCACGGGAGCTCTATAGCTGTTTCATCCTCACTGATTACAGTGAGAAATATGAATCGTGCATAATTTACGAAAGTTTTACCCTCTAAATGGATTAACACTCATTTCGATTTAGTGACGATACGGCAGTCAGTTGATTTAAATAACCGGAAATTGTGTTATTCAAAAAGCCATGAACTTGCAGGCGAACCTCATGTTTCTAGACAGAATTGCTTTTGTTATCCGAAAATCCGGCCATGTGAGGCTCTTCACCAATGTTGGCGCAGGTCACTTGCGCATATGGAGATCGACCTAATGAGTGTGCGGTCACTAGTAAAATACTGTCATCCTGCGAAACATATGACCACAAAATTTGTGCAACCACTGAGTTTGTTAGAGAGAATAGCGCATTTACATTCACCCGTTTTACTTCACTAGTTTTTATCGAAGAACTCCGGTGGATTAATCCCAACCCAGACAACATCGTCTACACATTGAATTAGTTGGTTAAGTGATCGGTGCGCCAGTAGGAAGGTTGATCGGAGCGGCCCGGGGAGCGTAGGTCGTGTGCCTGAATTAAAGTCCACGGAAGTGTGAAACGTATCGTCAATACATTTATCCCTGGATGTATCTTCTAAGGAAACTCGGAAGCGTTTCACCAGAAGTTTTACAAAATCATTTTTCAAAGTTCAAGAAAGGGGTTTCCTAACTAAATTCGCTGGGAAGATGATTATGTGATTTTCATTGGTTTCGTTTATAAAGTTGAGCGCTTCTGGCCCAACGAGGTCATAAACTACCAACTGAAAGCCCCCGTTTTCGTCAGTAATTTACATTCTCCAGACGATGCAAAGATTCAAAGGACGTCACTTAGGAGACTGGATTTCTGGTGAGATATAAAACTGGCACAAATCTTATCCATCTTGACAGGGGACTTTATGTGGCAGATGAAAAATTTTGTTCTCGCATACATCGGGCTACCACACAACCCAACACAACCTTCCGGATTTATCTAACGCAGCCGTTCATTAAGTGTCTGCTGGTACTGTGGTCAGTGACACTTTTTCCAACCTTGCGAGGTGAGGCGATACATTTGCAAGCTTTCGGGGCACACAGTATGAGGCAACGAAATATTTGAATAACAGAACTTCAATAACATCAACGGGGCTTCTCAAATGACTTTCACGACAACTATCAGGAACTATCAGTCACCGCCTAAGAATGTTAACCTTAGGATAAACGATGTTTCTGAACAACCTCGCTCAGACATGGTTTGAGCTATTACCATAGTCTTTGGAGTGAACTTGAAAGCCCGGTAAACCCAATCGTAAAGAGACGTAGTGCATCGCTCACGACGTATATGATTCAAAACAGGTTTTTTGGGGCGGATAGAATGAGTCCGCATTTTCACGCTAGGAATGTCCTTGATAGATAGTGATCAGCGGACGAAGTGAATCTACAGAATGCAACTTTTGATAGTATTTGTGATAGATTCCAGGATCTTCCATTACACACTATCCAATTACTTTGTTCGGTTGCCGTTGTGACTTTTGAATACCGTGTAGAAGTTTCATTACGTTCTGAGTTCAAGTACCAAAATATTTTTGCGGGACGAGAGCTTGGAATGTGGTCAAAGATGGGAACTGTATTTCTGCATTCGAGTGTAGACCCAGTAGTTTTCCCAAAACGGCCAGTACCATCTGCTTCTACTGAGACTGTGAATACATAACCCATCCGACTGGAATTCATGGCTGTCAGCAGTCCAGTGACTCCTCAATAAAGAAATGTTCCCAAGCTAATTATAGGAAATAGCATTTTTGCTGGTTTTGGGATTAGAAACGAAGCAGTATGTGTTAACAGTTGAGCAGGACTTAATTAGAAAATTAAACAGGGGAAAGATATTTTCATAAATCGACTTTTCATGCGCAAAACTAGGGGTAGTATCCGAGCTATATTCTAAATGACTGTCCAAGAGCGTGATCTCTACAGCTCAGAGTGCTCCAGTGATATTCCAGTAAATGATGGATGCTGTGCTCTTCGGGCTACATTTGGTCACCGTATCCATCGTACGTTCCACTGCCGAAGACCGTTACACACACCTGAGAAGTATCTTTCTGGATGTATTCATACAAATTTTGTGTACGTCCACCACTGTGCAGCGCGAACCGAGCAAAATCACTACCACCAAGTCCATTAAAAGAAATGTGGGCTGTATGCAGTTCTTTCAGGATATCGTTGGGTAATACCACGACCGTGTTCCTCAGATGGGCCAAATCAGAGTCGAGTCAAATGAACCTTTGTCAAAAGAATCAATGTGGTGCCGGTCATTCCACTGTCAAAATTTCTCGATAACATCCGACCTACTGAGTTAATAAAATCCAGCATTACCGACACATGTTGCTACTAATGAGTTGCTGCATCTACTTCCGGAGGGACACCGAAAGGTGCTAGGGCCTATCGGGCACGTTGACAACAGTAGAGAAAATCTAATGAAGTGAACTCAAGGAAGAGCTATTATTTTTTTCTTTTTTCTCTCGGAAAATATCATGTGATTGTACCTGGTTGTGAAGTTATGCTGTGAGCTTCGCTTTGTTTTTTTAGGAGTGGGCTGTAGTGAGCGAACATTGGTAAGACGGCCGCGGTAGAAAAATCATGGTTTGAGATTATCCAGAAGAATCGTTGCATACGTGGGAACCTTCCTCTGAAACTTCAAAGCCTCCAAGCAGCAATCAAAGACAGCCCCAGTGCTGTCGACCATGAATGGGTAAAGGACTTCGTATGCCGGTAAGGAAACTGAGGCACCTCTGGTTTAGAAATGATTACTGCTCCACTGATCATGACACCTACCATATATATCGGAAAGTTTGTCTCTCCCTGAACAGAGAGAAACATTGCCGGCTTGAAGTAGTCTTTGTTTTGGAAACTGCGCTGGCTCCGAATGGGGTCTATGAGTACATCAAACGTCGAAAAAAGGCGGGCAATAACATTCCTCCACCTCAGGATACTCGAGGTGGCAGGTTGCCGGGAGTGGTCAGGATAAAAACGTCTACCGCTGGAGTAGTACAAATCCGTTAAGACCTATTCAGCAGACTTAATGACGGCAGGCGCCACTAACCTTCTAAATGACATATTCGGCCTCCTGAGCAACCTGAGTGAACAACAAGTTCCGAAACCTGATGAATTCCGCCGGTGAATCCTCAGGGTTCTGGGTAATACAAGTCTTTACCCAGATGCACAACCTATTTCGGAGTTCGCCGACCGGTGACTGCATTTTCAAGACAGTACATGGAGACGTCTTCACCTCCAAGGCCAAGCAAACACTTCAAACGTTCATGCTCCAACTTGTCGTAACAACAGACGCAGTTCCGTTTGAAACAACAAAAGATCATGTATTGCAATATATTATGGAGGAGGAACACATGCATTATGGACACCTATAGTGAGCAGTTTTAAAAAAAGAAATACGCTTAAACGAGAAGCCAGGAACTAATAGTATGAAATCCATAGCCTGCATCAAATTTCACTGGATATTGATGGGCCGGGATATTGAGGAAATTGATCGTTCTCGTAACAATTGTACGATGGCGAACCTATCGAACAAGATGAACTCCAGTCCCCAGTATACCTAGGTAGATGTTGGTTTCCCTGTAATCCCAGCTTTCGTGGACTCTAAAATTGCTCCGTCAACTTGTAGTTGCTATCACTTACTTCAAGCAGCTCGAAATTTCCCAAATGTGATGGCTTCAAGCAGAGCATGAAGGTAACGGAATCTCAGGCACTGCGCCTACCTGACGAGCCCCAAGAAGGACGAAACCGGTCATGAGCTGTCGAAGAGTTTTCAGCAACCTTGTGGGTAGTTTTCTTCAAGAAACCATTCAACGTTTTGTTATACCCATCCAAATGATCATCTCCAATGATAATTCCCAGTCCACCGCTAAATAATTTGTGAACTGGCTGGGCTGGGGTCAACGAACAGAAAAACAGCTATATAAACAACCTGAATAACCAAAATTCCCCTTGATAGCAACTTGCAAACTTTTGCAACTTACTTGGTATCCGTCGAAGAGCATCCACGACCTAGTACACCATCCGCAGTCGATGCACTCGACAAGTGAAATGGTGTAGAAGGAAATGCTCAGAAGAATACCAATTTTTTGCACATTGGTCATATGACGCCATGGCCACAAGTTCCTAAAAACCTGTCTCCACTGAAGTTTCTCACTGGGTGCGTCGGAACCATCTTAACTCTCCAAAGCCATCGCCAAGAATAGGGGACGAAATAAGCTGATTCAGCTAGTTTTTAGCCTCCAACATGGTGTGCGCTCAGTCCGTTTTACCTGAAGAATTTTCGTTATGAAAGATGAAGTTCGGTCGCTGTTCGTGTTATTGAATGGACTGCAAATGTGGTGTGAATGTAAGGGGGCTTCTTTGATTCTCTTTTGGAGTGCAAAAATCATTCCAGTTATCGTAATTTTCATCGCCAGTGTACATATACCATACTGACGGCATTGAAGAACCTACTTTCTTAACAAAACTCGGAGACGTTGAGCACGAACCAGGGCTCCTGTACAACCTCCAGTTTAACCGACGAATACATTACATGCCACCAAGTTCGGTTTACAGAACAACATATTATCGTTAGCCCTGCTCTTTCCTCAGTTTGTACCAAATGACTCCGGGGTCTCAATCCAGAGTCCACCTAGTACACAGTCTGGTTTGGTCCACTCCATCGACTACTCAATCAATATAATTGTGATACTTGCTCATTGGCGGGCACATTTACCTCAGCAGATATGTACCCCAACTCGTGAATTTTTGCACAACGGGTTCTCCCCATCGCTCGCGTGCGTTTGGATTCTGCACGAAGGGCACCACAGTCATCAGTTCTGACAGAACTAGTTTTAGCCGACTCCCAACGATAACGTACCTGGCCGCAGAGGAATGGAATCCCGAAAACCGGAGTACCGTTGGCAAAGGGGGGACTGCGCCTCCATTTATAATGCATACTTTACGTGTTCTTGTGAGCGCGAGATACTATTATATCACCTACGTGACGCGGCTTCGCGTTCACCCATAGTTGTATGCAGTTTACACAACTGTCACACTCCGTTTTGGTAGACAGTACAATTTAGCACTACCAGTGGAATTAGAAAATAGATAGATCCTAATAAGAATAGCAGCAGTCTTATGAAACAGGCGGATGAATAAGCCCTAGGAAGTTTGGTTATCAAACCGTATGGAAAACTTTCTCCAACTGACTTCCACTGCGACTATCATGAAATCACATCTACATCAAAACTTCCACATTCAACGCATAGCTATCCAGTTACCCGTTTCTTCAAACAGCTCGAATGTTTCAACAACAACTAGCTGATTACGTCACCGCCTCCAATGACTGGCTATATCGCCTTGTTCTCCAGTTTCCGGTGACAGAAACTGTAGCAGCTGCAACCAACATACCCACAATAATTGGTTTATAGCTGATAATATGAATAAATCGCCCTGCACGAAAGACAATCCTCAAGCGAGATGAAGTGTAGTAATAGGCTGAATACAAGTCGAGCGGACAAATGTGTGAATGCCTTATTGTCACGACTTGATTCATGTTGTTCTGTAGTTCGGCTGATCGATATTTCAATGTCCATTGATGTGCCCCAAATGTAGGTCACTCCAACCAACCAGCTAACCAACAAATTAAAATTCAAAAGGCCAACCACCAATCAACCTTTTTCAAAGATAAGCGACATAGTCAGTGTGTCGTTTATTGGCCTAGACGCACGGTCACCGTGGAAAACCAAATTGGGCTAAACCACTTCCAGCACGATCCAAACTACTCAGATAATCGAACAAGTTCAGCCAAATTTTTGTTCTTTAAATGCGGTGCCCCAGCGATGACCAAGAATCCCTCAGCTTGCAACAGAGACGAGCAAATAGCCAGGCGGTGGGTCGTTACCTGGTCTGGCCATCAAGTGAGACAATATAACGCAAGGATCGATACCTTTTCTGAATTACTACCCTCCCCTAAGTTGTAACTAGCTCATAGGTACTACAACCCACTTAAAAATTAAACCGCACGAGATTGTGATAACAAAAACTACAGTTGGGTTTTGTCTGGGTTTGTTTGGATGGAACGTGCTGATGGTGACTGTTCGGCGACTTCCTTACTGAAAGTCCCGCCTGATTGAGCAATCCTCGTTCCATGAAAACAAATGAATGTGAAACATGCATCGCTAGGCAACCTGAAGTGAATATGAGGCACAAACAGGGTGCGACACGTGCAGGGTCTTCTCCTTTGGTTAATCCACATAAACTAATGGCTGATGGTGGTACCTCCCAGTTGTTTACTTCTCAAAGGATTCGGATGATTGGTAACGGACAATGCAGTTTTGTAGAAATGAATGTTGTTCAGAAGAGGTTACCAAAAACGGTGTACAAAGCAACAGAGACAAAAAGGGTTTATTCTGAACTATCAACAGACGATAACATGCCCCGGTAAAGTGTCCCAACAGACAGGAAAATCGCCAAAACCCGCAGTAAGTTATCGGTTCATACTAAAACGGCGAGTGATGTTGGACGCGTCCTGATTTAGCTACGCTGAGTAAGGTGAGCTACGCCCTGAGTAACAGCCAACATAACTCGAGAAGTAGACAGCAACAAGCAAAGTACAAGGAAGCAACGCTTCACAACAGATGGTTAGTGACAATAAAAAGCAGGTAGCCCCTGGTAATTTCGCGTACTTAATAAACCTTAGGTTCTGTGAATCAATCCTGGTTAATCAACACAGATAGCCAAAATAGAAACATGAAAACCGTAGACGGCAACAGCGTATTAGTGGTGAGCGCAGACGTCCTCGATAAGGTGTTGTGGACCGTTTACCCCAGTGCTCAGATCGTTCAATATGTGCACGAAGTGCCCGTCCTAGCGTCATTCGTGCTGTGGTTTTGACTAAGCTAAGTTTTGTCTAACTGGAACATTTTACCAGTTGGTAAATAAATGGCACCAAATGAAAACGTGCTATTTCCGGAGTTGACTTAACGGGCATCAACGTGTTTCCTAATTACTAAGGGGATCAACCGTAGGACTTAGTCAGTGGTTCCTTTTGGGAGAACAGGTCCCTGTCAGAGTGGACCGAGCAAGTGAATGATCCCTGGACAGAAAAGGTAATCTTTTGAGTAAATACGTCATAGTTAAAGTAGCCTTTATATAAGTTTGTTTGAATTACGATTTAATTACGTCGGAAAATAAATAATACAGGACGCTAGAAGACCAAATGAACACTTTTTGTGAAAGCTCAACCACTGAAGTAGACACCGCACGACTTTTTTCGTGGTGTTGAAATCAGCCTGTTGTTCTTTGTCAAACATTCTTACCTACCTTTAAGTTGTTTAATCAGTCACTCATCATCATTGCCAGCTGTAAGAACCGCGTACTTGTCGTACAGTGGTTGTAGCTGCCACAGTTTCGTTCACCGATGATTTGGGGAGGTGGGGTAGGTAGCTGCGCATTGGAGGCGGGAGCTGATAAATTAGTGCGTAAATACAGCACTGTCAGTGGACTGTCAAGTGAGGGGATTGGGAAGGGAGCTATGCATTGAAGGCAATAGCTTGGATGCACGAACACCATTGAAGGCGCGACTGGGCCATGTCTGACAATGTTTCTAACCATTGATGTGGCCCGTCTTGGGGTCACCATCCAGGAAGACGGCAATGACCAGCGCAGCTGAGTTTGCTGGTAATGGCTTTTATACTTCTTTGTCAAGTCATTGTTTGACTTCTTCTTGCTCGTTTCCACCCTTCACGTGGTTGTGCGAAAAGAACCCTTCGAGGGAGTCGGTCGACTGGCATACGGAGCACGTGACCAAGCCAGCGCAACCTATGGAATGTGATCAGTTCATCTACCTTGGGCGAGTTATTTCTTCCGAAAACTACTCGACGTACTTCATCACTACTGATCCGATATTCCAACCAGACCCGAGGGAATGCTCCGAAGACATTGGTGGTCAAACACTGCAAGTCTTTTACCTCCTCATTGTACAGCGGCAAGGTTCCTGACCCGTATAATATGGAGCGCATCGCAGCATTGTAGACTCGACCCTTGACGGATAAACTGATGTCACGCCTACGCCACAGGTGATGCAGGTTCACAAAAGTTGCTCTGGCCTTCCCAA
>SJOL01006450.1:6995-17197 GCA_004794785.1 Opisthorchis felineus | reverse complement strand
TCTTGAATTGTGGCTCTCCACCGGTGGCTGATGGCCACGTAGTCCAACTGGGTCCACGGTTGATTTGCAGTTGGTGGCCGCCAGGTTACGCGATGCGAACGTTTACGTTGAAAGTTCGTACTTGTCAGAAACAGTTCATGGTCAGCAGACAACTGAAGGAGTCGATCTCCGTTGTCTGTGCGGCGAGCATCGACTCCGAATCGACCGCCCAAATGTGATCCCAAGGAGCTCAGATGACCTAATTGGGAATTCATATCGCCTGCAAGGATCACCATGTCAGTGCTTTTTGCTTGACAAATGAGCCCGGATAGCTCTCGATAGAACGTATCCTTCTCAGCATCAGAACTGCAGTCCGTTGGGGCATAAGCCAACACTACAAATAGGCACCGCTTTTTATGCCGAGAGGCATTAAGCTTGATTGAACTGGATAACCGGACGGCGCAAAGACGACTGTTCACTGGGACCAAATCCAGCAAAGCGAGTTCAGCTCTGGGGCTGAACTTCCACGCCATATATTCCACGAGTCATCGTTTCTGGGTCACCCGACACACGGAGGGAGAAATGTGAAAGAGCTGAGTTCATCCTTGGTGTTCTGAGATGCATAACTACGCTTGGGTCTTGTATGCGTGTTTCGGAGGCACAGCATACATCAACTTTAAGGGAGTATAAGGTTTCAGCAAGCATTGCCTGTTTGCCAATTTGACAGAGTACGGACATTAAAAGCTCCTATATAGAAAGGATCTCATGGATTTAGGTGTTATTTTGTTTACTGTTAACAGGCAGCGAGGAGCATAAGGCCCTTCGGTCAGATAACTGACAGTCAAGTGACCCAGTGACGTTTGCTTGTGTGGTGGGAAGGGGTTGGGGAGGGACATCGGTGGACACCGAACTGCGCGAGCAAATGATACTTCCCGGTTGCCCACGCCGAGGAATGGGGTTTGGTTGAGGTACTTCACCTTGAGCCTTTGACTCAAAAGTCTGACCCACAAGGCAGTGGGAGGATGTAGGGTTTTATTCGGGGACCCTGCCCCTAGCCTCTGACTTAAAAGTCTGGTCCACGAGGCAGTGGGGGAATGTAGGGTTTTCTTTGGGGATCCTGCCCGGAGACGATGACTCAATAGTCTGACCTGCTCGGCCGCAGGGGGCTGGCCTAACCCGAGGGCGCAGGGAATAAGGCTTTACTGTCTCATTCTTGATGCGGGTGCGCACAGCAGGTGCCTTTTGAGCAGCACCGGACTCTTTGGTTTTTAAAGTATTTCGACCGTATTGGATAATGCGCCGGCGGTCACGGTCAACCGTTGGGCGATCGGAGTGTGCGGTTTTTAGGGCCGACTTTTTCTAACCCATCCTTCCTCGGGGGAAGGCAGCATCGCTGCTTCCATAAATACGGACATGTTGGTCGCCTGGGGGAAACACCTTACTGCCTTCACACTCCTGTAGCAGAGGACAGTACGACTTTAAGTCGGTCACTTTAGGTCAATCACTTGAAGATTATCCTATTACGCACAGAACACCATCTACGGCATAAAGTTACTGAACTACTACTATCCTCGTTTTTATAGCTCTCTAGTCATCTCAGTGTTCCTCAATGGGAAGTGTACTGAGATAAATTCTCGAAGAAGCACGCTGATTCCCCTCTTCAAATGGCTTGTGAAAGTTATGTCGTCACATGGAAGAACAGCACCGTGACGCTTTTGATGGTTCGACCCTCTTGATATTGAATTTTTGATTTTGTAATAGGTGATGTCCGTTAAGACATAATGTGAGGGAACTGCAAGCATATGAAATTCAGAAGACATGGCACCACATACTATGCAGCCTCAAGTAGTCAAATGTTGCTGGCCGTTTGCCATACAATGAATGGCCTGTGATGACGACCTGCAACCTAAAAAGCGCATGATTTACAGGCATACATTCCGGAAGCAACTAGTGACAAGTCTGACGGTACTAACACTGCCTCATTAATCTGTGACAGTCTTACATCAATTCATTAGTACTCCGCGAAGCAGAGGATTAGTTTATTTCGCGTGATGTGCTAGTCCAGAATCATAGGTCAGTAAACCTGAATAAGCAGTCATGAAACGAGCCGAGTGAGACAGCCCGCCAACAATTCGAAATGTTCTTAGGGTTGACTAAAATAACTAGACTGACCACCGCTGAGCCCAATCGCCAAGGTACATGTCGAGATTTGCTGCAATACGCTGGATTACACGTTTGTACGACAATTTCAAGCTCATTAGCACCGAAAGTAACTAATGGAGCCAAAGTAACCAATGAGGTCCAAATATTCTGACCCAACACAACTGAACAGACCTCAATCGCAATCTTCGCGTTTCCTTAATTGAAACACAGTGTTCTCTGTTCGAGAGTAGTAGAGCTAAAATTGTTGAAACTCTCCGGTCACTTTTGGAGGCTTGATATTCTGCCTGTCAGGTCAGAGATAATGTTTGCACGGTAGGAACAGTGGATTCTTAGGGGGATATCTGTAGTTGATCGGTGGACATGAGATCCACTAGGATCTTTGTTCGATTAGAAGGCCAATAAAAAACGAACGTGTCAGCATTTTTTTAGTAATGAGCAGCCTAACTTGTCACCATAATACTCATAACACTACGGGATCATTCAGCTGTGATTTGAGCATAGACAGGCAGGTACCACTAAGGATGAGCTCATCTTAACTGAATATACGATAAAGAGTTAAGACGTCCGGTAGGGTATACAACAGGGACCAAAGTTTGACCTCCTATCATGACTGACTGCCACCCATCAGTGTGGACTGGTACCCATACCCAGATTTCCCGTCGCACTAAACTATGCGTTTGATAGGTTTTACCACATGCAGCTCGGTAGAACCTCCCAGAAGAAACCGTTAGATGAATAAAAACTAGGAACAATAATAAATTGACGGCGGATAAAAGAAATAGTTCTGAAGTCACTGACATACACAACTGACGGTTCATGATTATCAAATCATGGGGGGGATTAGAAACTGGAGTCCGAAAGTATACATGTATGGGTCACCCCAATGAATATTCGCATGAGTAACCAGTATGCAACTTAACTTGTATGCATAAAGATACTCACTAACTACTAACCACTAACTAGCAAACTGCGTCAATGATGTCCAGGAACGGTAGCATACGGCTGGTTAGCAGATCGGTGCCTGCATGCATGAATAAAGTCTGAAGTTATATTTGTGCCATAATAATGGCCCCCATCATTGGGTTACTCTGGGTGGTGCGGGAAAGCAGATCTTTCGACGAAACATATAGTGGTCTTTATTTCGCACTTTGATGCTGCCAACGGAAACCTTAATTCACTGACGACGGAATCGTCCTCTATTTCTGGCACTCAGCACTAAAAGAAGTGCAGTCAAAAGGAGTTTGCGCTACTGAAATCGCGTGCAAATCCTAGAGTCAGCTGTCTTATCGAACTGCGCACAATACACATAACCACTTAACTGCGAAATTGATCCCATGGACAGTGCGAAGTGATGAATCAAAACATCGAAATGGAGGTACCCATAATTGGTCCAAGGAGGTAAAACTGAGGAACCGGAACCAAACATGATCAATTCCTCATTGTTAACCAACTGCAGACAAATGTAGAAACACACGACGAGATAAAGTGAACTCGGTATTGAATCAAGAAGGAAAAGAGGCATTGTACAAAGGGTGACCGGGTTATAAGTCTATGGTACCATCTGACAAACAACCACTTCAGATTGATACTCGACTGTCACGGAAGTCGATGCACTCTCACAAACTTCCTCGGCAGACACCAACTGGATGCGAGGAAGCGGACAGGATTCGGAACATGTAAACACATACAAGGATCCAAAATCGGGAGAAGCTTCACCCAAGCGATCCAGCTTCAAATAGTTCAGTATTTGAGGAGTTACCTGAAGAAAAAGACATAAATATCCAGTATCCAGGGATTTCAATTCGATTATCACTGAGAGAATCACCTGCTGTAAGTTCGTTTACGATCTTGCCATGCCGTAGAATTCCAGTGGATCACAGCGGTTGAAAACACACTAACTCCTGAGCCGCTTTAAGCTATCTAGCGCGCCCCAGAATTTCTGATAAATGAGTGGCTTAAGGAGAAAATCGGCTAGGAAATCAAATGAATAAAAATGCATCCGTGGATTAGAGGTGGCAGTGCTATCAGAGCCAAGTGGAACAAAAGGTGGAACATAGAAGAGTAGTTCTGTACTCTATCGGGATGAATAACACCCCATAGTGCCTAAACGTTGTGGTTCCATAAAGGACACTTTTTGAGAAAATAAACTTGCTGAAGGTCTTGAAAGCCTTTTGAAAGCACTATATTCGTCTACAATCTATCACTTGATGATAGATTCACCTATCCTCAGAACGCCTGTTGTGCCGTATGGAATGAACCATCTTTTCCCTCGCTAGCAGCCACGTGAAAATAGAGACAAGTGCCTTATTGCTACTCCGACGATGATTCTAACAAAACATGTATGCGCATAGCATACATGTTCTACACGACCACTGAAGATCACATACCTGCTATTGTCTCAATCCTCAATACGCCCGCTACCCTCTGCTCATAAAAACAACCAATTCGATTTTCTACTCCGTTGGCGCACCTTTTCCCTTCACCGAGATCTTCGAAGTATGAAATCTCCCTCCATATGAAATCTCAATTCCCACAATTTCGGGATCATCATGATGTGAAGAAACACTGACCACAATAAGCCAGTGCAAAGTTGATCAGTTTTACCACTGTTCGGTACCGATATGCACCGTAGACAACCGTCAACAATTTATATTCTCTTCCTCCAAGTCTCGTAAAGCAATATCTACTACAAGCGAGTTCCATCGTTTGGGAGTTCAAGTGAAAGGCAGTCTCATCGAGTATTTTGGTTTCACTACGACGGAATGGTCCCCAATAAGAAAAGGGCGATTCGAAGAGATTCTCCTTAGGCAGAACACTTTCAGGAGCCGCAGAAATCGGCTCTTCGCGCGGAAACTTCTCTTCTCAAAGGATATCTATTTTTATTAACCACGACTACAGAACAAACCAACTATTCAACAGTTTTGCATCCATACTGCGGCCACTTTTGATGTTTGTCGGACCTGTTTGTGGTGTTTTACTTCCTGACCTACCTGGCCGAAAAATATGCATATACATTGGGCTGCATTGGCTACTGGTGTAATACTGTAATCCCAGTCAGTTCTACACATCTTATCTTATCCGGTTACCAGCAACCGACTCAAAACCACCATCTGCTAGCCAAGTTGATAGATGTGCACACACTTGATGGATCGCTACCCGGGGAACGCTTGCCTGACCACGAATATTTCACTTAATGATATTGTACTGCTTTGCACTAAACGCATACGGATAAGAACTACAGTCATGCATGCCGAAGTCACTGCCTAATATTCCAAAACTGGCGGTTTATTAAGGTTCATAACCAATTATTCAGCTAACCACGTGTGGATGAATAGGGACCACTAAAATATAACTAATTCGAAGATAAGTCACCTATGTTCGTCCAGATGGAAAAGAAGGAGTTATCAGCAAGCCACCTCAGTTCTGAGTGCAACTCAGCGCCGGACGTAAGCGGATATGTGCAGTCCAAAAAAAACAAGTTCAGACACCTGTGTACATTTCACATAGTGGTTTTTCCTGACAGAAGCTTACGCATGCCCTGCAGCTGTTGAGAAGTCCGTCTGATCATTCGATCAGTACTGTTATCGTGACGTACTGAAACTCTATTGGTCATATCTGGATGGTTATAAAGACAGAAGCTGGTAACAGTATGTAATGTCTGCGAAGCTGACCTGTTTTCAGGCTTGTTCCGTGCGGGGTGACTTCTCGAAAGGACCACTACAGTAAAGGGTTATGGTACGAAAAATACGTTTGCCCGAGTTAAAATTTCGTCCCAAAGGGGTTCTTTCTCCGGAAAACAGTCCCGGTACTTGCAACACAGCACCAACTTCAGGCTATGCCGCTATCACCATCAAATTGATTGAACAATGGACACTAGATCCTGTCCAGTTAAATGGGTTGTACTAATTAGTGAATTGGGTGTGGTCCAACAACCTTGATCCAGTTAAACCGTGTGCAGTCTCTAGAACACTTCATGTGTGACTTCCAAATCAGAAATGGTGAGTTTGCCATTCTATGATCTGGTGGTTTACGCCAAAAGCCACTTCGGAGAAACCATTCCACTGACGCGCACTCATTTATAGAAGTGGATAAATTCCCAAATGTGAGCCGGTTACATCAGCGTGAGTATGAACGGATTCAGGGCCAGAAGTGTGCCAAACAAACCATCAGTGAGTTTGAAACACGCTAACTGAAGCGAATAACAACGCTTAATTGAGCTACTAACAAGTAATAAGTAGGAAGAAATCGCCCCAATTCCCATGATTGATGCAATTGGCAGTATTAAGGTCTAGTGCCGACAGTCACAAACTCGAGGGCACGAGACCAGAAGGCCAGTTATGGCTTCAAAGCCATTGGCTTACTGCACATAGTTAAATATTTCCGTGCTGCCAGAATATAGGTTTGCCAAATGGCGCCCGGATAAGGACCCTAGATTTGTGATGAAACCATCGATCACTACTAGTGCGATTGACCTAAGGAAAGAAGAGTGCACAGGAGAGCTCCACGAACATGACAGTGAAACTCAGGGATCACCAGGCCATCCGGAGGAAGAAAGCAAACAGACACAAAATTACATGCAACATAATAAAAGTCTATTAGGGTGAAACAATATGGTCAGCATCATCATGGTCATTGACACACACACAGCACACCAGCAATGCACAGTGGTACTTGACTGCGATAAAAAAATACTGTGTAGCAGTCAACTAAACTACTCACCTGGAATTCGAAAACACGCTTTGCACCACAAACTTCACAGTTCGGTATATCTGGTGGAGTTTCGGATAACCAAAAAGGGGTACCCCCACGTTCCAGCCGGATTACCTGCAAGCCGTGAAGATTGAGAAGATTGAAGTCCGTAGACATTCGTCATTATGGTTAGTTGGGACAGAACGTTTAGTTCCGGTGTGGAAGGACGCCTATCGGTAGGTTTGAAACATGAGGATACTCTGATTTCATAACAGCCATGCATTACGAAATGCACATGCTATTCCAGCTTCTCTATGGAACGAGCCTTCTCTTGCGTTCTGGTGTAATGTGGGAACTCTGCATAAACACTTCGTTCTCTTTCAGGTCCGTAATTTTCGGGAGCAATAGCAAACCTCTAACACTCAACAGTCACCTGATGTGTATAGCATTCTAACCAAAGCATGCAACCGGTGTGCAATTTTACCAACTTTTTGCACGGTATAACGGGTTTTTTTGTCCGGCCGAAGCGGACCTAAACCATATCTCACACTACTCTCCAACTCTGAAGAGCTGCCGTTACTATAAAAGGCTACGTTGGCACGGTTAACGTCGCTGAGGTTGGCGTGCCACTCTTTCTCACCAACAGGATTGTCGAGGCCGAATAAAGTCGAACGGACTACGTGAATGAGTACAACAGACGGTTTCGAATCGAATCGAATTCCAGATATCTCGATGCCTTGAGCCTGTTTGCTGAGCCCCGGCAGCACCTTAGGCTAGATGAAAGAAACGAATGTTCAAACTAAACACCTACGAGCATGGATGGGAGGCAACACCTAGCTTGGGTCGTAGGCTATAAAAAAATAGACCACGTACTACAGAATCATCCAATGCGGCAAACTACCATGTGAGCATTACTAAACGCCATCGCCGTCCCCCTCCACCACACGATCACTTGAACGATACACCTGGGTTACTTTCATGAGTTCACTTTCATGAGTTCAGAGGGGTTATTCCAGGAGCCCAGTGGTCTTTGGCACGGCAGGTGAGGGGACATTTCCCAGGGTCACTGACTCAATAGTCTGACCTACTTGGTTGTGAGGACTGGGCAAGTCTCATAACACATAGTAAGGTACACAGTCAAGCATCTGGGACGGCTTCGAATAACGTATTCGTTTGGAAGTGCATTGAGTGAGACTAAGTGGTTAAGCGACCGTAGTAGACGGACCACCAATGGTCACGGTTAATTGTTTAGCGATTAGTGCGGGATTTTTTAGACCGAGCTTTTCTAACACATCCTCTCCCCGGAAAAGGTAACACAGCTTCTTACAGAAGCACGGGAATGCTGGCCGTCTGGAGGAGCCAGTCACTGGTGGCTTGTGTGGTACGGATTTATTGTTTATTTTACACAAACGGCCACTGAAGGCTTTCTTCAACTAACTGCTTGTCTGGGGCAATGGCTGTGGTCGAAGCCCAGCGTTCGGTCCATGGGGATATCTTTTCGGCAGCCGTACACATTTGGCAGAATCCCAAGTAGAATGGACGCCACAGCGTTATAATGGGGGGAGAGAAAACGTATCGTCCGCCCTGTGGATAAGCTGGTTCTTGGTGGGCTTTTTTGTAATGTTTGTTCTGCTTCTGGGTCGTCTATTCCACGGAAGATCCCCAAAAGAAAGCAAAACCTGGTATCAACGCGTAAATGATTGTAGCAAGTATTCGAAGTACGCAAACAGCAATCGCTTAAAGATGCCTATCAGACGTAGCCACGAATGACCATGGAAGAATGACTCACTTGATCTGGCTCCGAACTCATTAAGTCTTTGAACTTGCGAAACCGAGCTTCGGCTTTTGTTTCGCGTTTCGCTACGGATTCCAATTCTTTGAACTCTCTAAATTAACAGACGAGAGCTGTGTGACGAAGGTTAGCTTAAAATTACACGGAACATTCGTGATATAGCTGGAAACCTAAATATGTCAAAGACAGACTCTGTCTATAAAAGACAGCAAGGCACCAACTACCTAAGAGAAGAGCAAAAGATGAAACTCTATCTTTGCCTATTGAGCATTTGCTATCTCTTGGCCAGTGTGGCCGTCATTTAGAAAGAGTGGTATGAGAGCTATGGATCTCGACTCTATTCTGAGATTCTATTTCGAGCACCGCTTTATTCCTCACGACACGGCTGAATGAAGAGGGCTCCGGGAGACAAGGGGTCGATTGGCAAGCAAAGACTGACTAGCATAACTTATGGAGTGTCACCGGTCGAACTGTCAAGGGACGATAATTCTTCACAAAAACCACCTGGTGTACCTCAGTATTACTGCTGTGATGCTGCCACCGACGATCAAACCCAGAGTCATCGGAGATCTGCCGGCAGCGGTCACACTTCTGATCTATAAAGTTGGATACATCGCCCTGAAGTAGTTTGCACCGTAATGTTGGCAGCTAAAGTGATGCCACCTCAAAATTTCGTAAAATTCGCTCTGGCCGCTCCAAAAGGATTTCATTTTCCAAGTATGCCACGGTTTATGCAGACGCCCAGATAGATGAGCCTGTCTAAAACATCCGTCGGTTCATCTCCAAGCATGAATTTTGGGTTTCATCCAGTAGTGCAGTAGCACTTCGCACCTTCCAGGTGTAGAGAGAACGACAAACAGTACGGCAGACGCATTTAGATTATCTAAAATGTGTCAAATTTCTGAAGGGCCTGATCCACCAAGAGCGATGCTGTCAGAATTTTTATGATCCGTCAGCGAACACCCCGAGAGAATTTCGATCCACGAGGTTTTGGTGAGTCAAAGGTTCACGTAGCACATCGGTAACGAAATTGAAGAGGAAGGGCGAGATAAGATAGTATTGCAAGACACCACTGTATGTCATGACCTCAGTCAAAATGTGCAGTAGACTCTTGCGCACACACGGGAAGAAGTAAACAGAGGCACGGATACAGAACTCCAGAAAGGACACCTTTCATCAACAGACTGTCACAGTTTCATAAGATTGGCAGAGTTAAGAGTGGATTTTATTCGAGAAAAACTATCAGTGTTGGTTTTTTAAAGATACGGCGCGATTCAACCATTTGGCACAAAATGAAGATATGATCTATGTCATCATCATCATCATCATCATCAAAGACAGCAACATCAGTGTTGACACTGATGCTTCAATGCCGTACAACCATAAGGTTCGTCTAATTATATTTAAAGCCATAGAGTGAAAAGAAGAGAAAAAGAGTGGGTGAGGGAGGGGACCTAGTGATGGCCTATGTCAAGCGTTCTGAGGTGCCTACACCTCCAAGCGCTCAATCAGACAGTCCGGAAAGAAACTGACAGCACGAACGCCACTGACATCGATTAGCCGCCATTTCTTGCAACGT
>SJOL01006449.1:762977-801761 GCA_004794785.1 Opisthorchis felineus | reverse complement strand
TTTTATGGTGATTACATTGCTATCACTGAGCCACATTTTCCACGTGATATATCATTTGAACTGGTTCCTTTTGTACAACTCACATTCCGTTTGGATGCTTCGTTTGACCACTTAGGGTGAGGATAAAGAATACATTCCAAGAATCAAGTCTGGTGGCCAAGTCGATCGAGAGAGTAAAGTTGCTGCACACAAAGTGAAATCACCCTGTGGCAAAATGCTGACACGACAGTAGGAATATGCGGATATTGGTCATTTAGGAGTATAGTTTCACGATTTGAGGCGACCGTCCTGAGGATGGAACTCTCATAAATAGGTTGTGTGCTATGTCGGTGGTTGCGCGCGTTGTTTGCTGCTGTCAGGTCTATCAGAATTCTGCTAGGTTCAGAAGTCCTTCTGAAGGATAACGACCAAGTATCTGCATAAAATATGGATGAGTCCAACCTGACTGATTAATTTCGGCCAAACCCATGTGCAGATGACCTACCGACCTATGCTACCGGCTTACTTCAGTGGTTGAGAAATTAGACTTGTGACTAGTCTCTTTCCTGCTGTGTTGACTTTGTGCCTGTGAACATGCGTTTTTTTATTAGGTGATCAATGAGGCAACTCCAAAATGTTGACAATCTGCACATTTTTTCATCTTGTTGTGTTCTTTAGGTTGACTTCGCCAATTAGTTGAGCAAACTAGGTCTGCTATAGAGAGTACTAACATTATCTTGAGAAACTGCTGACTGAGAAAGGGCATTTTACTTTCGAAAAAACTGATAGGAAATTTGTCGTGGCTCCAGTTGAACAGCTGAACAGATTCTATTCCAGTCCTGCATTGAATCCTACCGCGGGACGCTCAATATGTGAACACGAGGCCGTACTCGGCTTAAGGTAGTGAGTCACTTCAGATCAAACTATTAATGATGCCTGCTCGAGTGGTGACAAAACGTTCGCAAACCAATCTCAAAGCTCAGCAACAGTCCAACTACTAATGGGGGCACACGAGCTATCAGTCGTCCACAAAATCGTTGATCCATTTGTGGATCCAGTCTAAATTGTACGGTCCCAAAAACTGCAGTTTTCACTTCACATACGATACTTTCTGGCAAAAACTGATTGACGACGAGCAGGGAAATTGCTGGATGCTTTTGAACTCCATCAAAGTTCGGTCCATGATCCTGTGTCTCTGTGTGTTGGCAAAACCCTACAAATTAGTAGCTAAAGAATTCGTTTGGGTGTGCATATTAAACAAAACTATTTGATGATATATTTGCTATGCGCGTAGTGAGTATACTTGATTGCAATATCCCAGAGTGTGTCATGAATGAAAGGGCACCAGTCTCTCTCGATCACCTGCCTTGAATCACTGGCGTTGAATAGTTAATTTCTACAGAAAACACGCAGGGGCTAGGATAGAAGGTATCACATCTACGTTAGCTCAAATTCATTCCGCCCAGTGGAGTAATGTTACTTCTGGAGAACTACGTACCAGTAAGTAATTTCCGAACACTTTCTTATCTAAAATGAGCTGAATGCGCGTTTCATGTTCAAAGTTCATAGTTATGCTTCAGAACGTGCAGTCTCCTAGCATGTCCCTTGCAATTCAAGGAGGATCACTTGAGGTTGTGAAGAATTTTTTATACCTCGATAGTTGTGTTAGCTCTGATAAAAGTGTGTCTCACGAAATCAGTACGTAACTCCAAAAGGCACAGATTGTGTTTACTAATTTGCGTCACTTGTGCCGTGTACTACTGAGTCACAAATGTGGCATGTACCAGGCTTCATCATGGGTTGTATTGTTGTGTGATTGCGAGACATGGCCCCACGGACACAGATGCGCGGTATCTCAAGTTGTTTTACCACCAATTTCTCATAAGAATTGCTGGCACTCGGATGGCGTCAACGAATTCTAGCGATGTTATTAGAAAACGGTTATTTAGTTTTACAGCAGGTACTTCAGTCGCTGAGTACCTCCAGCACCATCAACTGCGGTGGTTCAACCATGTGCCTCCTTCAGAATGACGCAAACTGCGAGATGCACAACGGCTGACTAGGCAGAAGGATGTGAAAGAGTTTACGAAGAGTTTAAGTGTTGTTGGTGCTGTCCGCCTTTCAGGGCGGGGTCACCATAATCCACTTGCGTTTGGTTGAAGACACTGTAAAGGATGGTGGCGTTTGCGCTCTCATTTTCTTTCCAGACTGTCTGATTGAGCACATGCATTTGTAAGCACTCCAGAAGGCTTGCGATAGGTCAGCACCAGGTCCCTCTCTAAACCACCCTTTTGTCTTCTTTTCAACTTAAGGGCATCTGTCTTCGATGATGAAGAACAGTGAAATTTTGGATGTGCAGGGCTAACATCCTTTCGGTGTATGGAACAGTGGCGATAAATCGATTGTCCAAAAATACATGGCTTTTGCCATTGACGTGCTACACTATATTGAACGGACCCTTTCGAGTTTAAACCTCTGTGAAAACGAGTTCAAACTCACCTTGATTCTGAAGCAGACGAGGCCCAAAGTTACCTTGTAGACGATCTCAAATCGCTGATCGGACAGCAAAAGCTGCTCAAAATGTCGAGCCAAATGAACATGCTAGGTGGTGCAGGTAATACAAAAATATGAGGACTTGCATTTCGAATGTATTTCTGAAGCCCGTAAACACCATATCGGCGCATCACAAACCACAACTTGAGTGAACGGAATCTCCTTCCCAAAGGAATGTGCAAGTGCTTGAAACGTAACTGAGGTTAGGAAACTAAAATACGTACTCTAAAATCAGGTGCGCAGCCTTGATGTGTGTGCTTGAGGTAACTGGGGTCAACGCAGAAGGATTTAATGATCCAGTCCATGTTTTTGTACCTGCAGAACAGAGAAAATAGGTATGATGTTTTTCTTAAGAACAGCACTTTAAAGTGTAGTAAAGGTTCCGATTTACTCGCATTACCTTGCATAAACGTATAATGCAACTTTCTCGTGGTATGTTTTCAGTCGCAAATTGTATGAAACAGGATAGAGGCAGGAAACAAATCAACGTTATTAGACTGTCCGTCGATATCCAGGGTTCGAGCAAAAGTCCACCCTCAGACCAGCTGCACGTACAATAGTGGTTCGTGGGGATTAATCAATAGCAGCTGGAAAAATTTCAGCTTCTTTAACCGGTTTCAACTCATAGTGATATGAAATGACAAGCCGAAATCGACTATCCACATTCGATGCTGAGTAACTAACAATCTCCTTTGTACTGGGATAAAATTGAAAATTTGTCAGGTAAAATTAAATCTTATATATATATATATATATATATATATATATATAAAGTCTGGTGTAGTATTCTTCGCCTATCTTGCCACTGGATTGTCGACGCGGTCGTGGACGGCAGCTGTCCGAGTTATTATTGGAGCCAACTCATCCTCACATGAGAAAAAACTCACCATAAACATCTTTGCACTTTCGCTCACGTCCAAAGCCTGTTAGTTTGACAAATTTGGACTTCACTTCTACCTGAAGTCTTACTCGACAACTAGCATTCATTCAGTACGGTTGTGCATGTAGAAAACAGTAACAGGTGTTGAGCCATTTGTTCCTCCAGAATACAATCAGTTCTCTAAAGCGGCTTACAGCATCCGTCTTTTGAGATCCTAATATGTGGACCATTGAGACGATAATTAATTCCAGATGGGTTGCTCAGCAAAAAGCGCTATAAGTTTTAATAACAAACCTCTTTACGGTGGCCCTTATTAGGGTCCGTCTCAAGTGACCACCTTAAAGTGTACACTGTTGATGGGATTTACCATATGATATTAGTTAGCTTAGGAAACACGAAGAATTCCTGACAAACACATGGGCTGCGTCCTTGTAAGGAGGCATCTGAAATGTTGCGGTAGTTGGGCAGGCATACAACTGCTTCGACCGGAATTTGGTTAATCAGTTAACCACAACACAACTGGCACATCGAACATGAACCTGGCTAGTAGACTGCTTCAGTGCGAACGCCAGCTGGTAAAAGTTCTCTTTTTCTATGTGATTTTGAGTGTTTCGCTCCTGATAAAAACTACCCGAGTAAACCGAAACGTTGAGCAATAAAATTTCCGTCGAACCATTATATTCTTTTCCGAGTACACAACCATCCAACATGAAACACACGGCACTCAGATTGGCCGGCCACATTGTGCTGAACAGAATGGGGGTACTTGCGAAAACCGTAATTCAGCCGTGTTGCGACATACATAACAATCGGGGTTAGTACAAACTTACCAAATGCATGTACAGTCGAAGTGTGTCAGCAACCACTTGTGCGGATTAAATACGAAAGACATCGCATGCTGGAAAATGTGGAAATGCATGTCTGATCAGTCATTGATTGGCATTCATTGCAAACGAACTAGGATTCTTGCCTGTCATTTATTAGTGCTATCATATTGAATGCCTTGTTACATGATAATGTTTTCACCTTTTTCACCTTAGAAGAAAAAATGAAAAAACGTTCATCTGCTCAGTGCACTTGTTGTTAGATGGCCTTGTCTCCACCATTTTTTCATTCCCACAGACCCGCTGGCAATTCAGTGTTTATAGCCCAGAACCGAGTAACACAAATGAAACAATAGTTTCACAATCACCATCCGTCAGTAAGGTGGTATGGTCTTTTTTCAGGTATGTACAGTATAGAATAAATTTAAGATAGTGTGCAGACGTCTCAATGGACTTAAGGTCAAGTGACAGCAAAGATTTAGCTGGTCACCGAGGTGTACAAAATCACCATCATCATACCTTTCGTCTTGCGTGAGGACGCATGGATATGTGCCTTGCAAAAGAATTTTGCTACCGACACCATAACACCCGTTAGAGCTATGGTGCTGCTTTCGGAATAAAAAATGTCCTCACAGGAACAAAGTTATCCTTAATGAACACCACTGATATAGAGTAAACTGATGTCATGTGATCCTACATAGCAGAACTTGGTCTTGAACTTAAGCTGTTAAATACCTTTCTGTGCACCAAACCACCTCTCGCTAGTCATCTTCAGGAGCGCGTCAGTTCATAGTTGGAACCACATTGGACGAGGTGCTGCTCTGCTCCAGTACAACGAGGTGAAATCCTTCCACGAATTTATGATACAAATTTATGGATGCTACTAGCAAAACCGATTGGTCGACTTATGCCCTCCGGCTAGTGGTTAGTACAAGGGAGTATAGGAGAGTATCTTAAGAAACTAAATACACTCAGGACCTTCTGTGCAATAAAACAGGCCGTTAGTACTTCGGCGTTGGGTTTGTGGTGTGGGGTGAAGTTGGCTGAAACCCTTGCTCAGTATGCAAACAAGATATGCAACCTTGAAAACATATTCATTATGGGAGTCCCAGAGCAATCGTTAGTGTAAAATATTGCAAATTCGCGCAGGGTTCTAACACCGTTTTTAAGGCAACAGTTCCAGCAAGACTTTAGTTGGCAGGTGATTTTGTTAACGTCAGATTATTCAACCAGCGCACGGATTAGCTACTTCAATGATTTCCGTCAGGGTTCACATAAGCTTCAGTGTTTATCTGGATGTTTATCGGCATCTTCAAAAACATGGATCTTATACGCGTTCGTCGGCTTACTGTGAAACATTTCACCTGTGAATCAATGGATTGTTCAGAGTCTGTTTGCACTGGAACGCTCGACGACTTTTGACCTTTTATTAGGGGCTTAGCGATCTTTGATGAGGGTTCCATTGTGTTCACACTATTCACAGAGTTGGTCTTTGATCTACGAGGTACTAATCGATCCTGAATAAACAAGACACTCTGGTACGTTCCGTTTGACTAGAAAGTGCCCTGCAGAGCGTCCAATCTATCGCACTTCCAAAGACTTTCTACACCAACCCCGCAACAGGACACGGAAAACACTGATTCTTTTATCATTAGTAATTTCTTGCTCAAAATTGAAAAAAAACGGAACATGTTATGTGGAAGCCATAGTCTGCCTAAAATAAGATTCACAAAGCCCTCATGATTAGTTAAACCATATCAGTTGAGTCTAGGATACATCACTGCGACCTTCAAATTGGTTCAAGTTATTATGACATATCGCAAATAGGGAGGTCTGCGCGACTGTGCATATTACAGTATATCATAAGACATGCTTCGCAAGTTCATAATTGATTGCAGGTTGATAGTTTACTGTTTTAAAGGCGGGAAGAATTTGAGGCAGTGCCAGTTTATTTGCTGGATAGATATGCACTCACGAGCATTGCCCCAAGCCTAGGAACAACGCTACAAACTGTTATTTGCATCAAAACTGGCGGTTGTGGCCACAAAAGTGGGGCAGCTATATCTTAGAGGGAAGGCAGTAGAACTACTATAAGTGATATTCAAGGACGTTCTTAAACTGCCTCGATGGAAAAGCGGTCGCAAATTACCAGTGACGCAGTGTAGCTTCTTCAATAGACACATCTTCCGGAACGACAACCTTAACTAAGTCCCGCGGACGGTTTTCAATTCCCAGTGGTAACTTGAAGCTCAAAGGGAACCTGTTTGATCAATTTCATGATACTACTGACCCCACAGGCTCAGCCATACTGCCCTTTGGGATAGACTGCGTCTCGTTCTTCTTTCATTCTTACACCATAAATGAAAGCTAGTTTTAATAACAGGCTCACCTCAATACCGTCTAACAATGGACGAAATTCGGGACAGATAAACGCTGCTCCCGCGTATGCTGCATCCACGTGGAGCCATATGTCATACCGCTCACAAACCGGGCCAATTTCCTTCAAGTTATCAAATGCACAGCAACCCGTTGTTCCAAGAGTTGCCACGCACTGAAAGGCAAAGAAATCGAAGAGCTCCCATAGGAAATGCAGCTATTTAGACTATGTCCTTCAAATAGAGTTAAAAGTAGGTACCATCACCAGACGGAACAGCGACAGCTTTATTTTGAATGAAGCATAATGCGATTGTGGAAATGGAAAAAACACGATGGAAAACAATTAAAAATGATAAAACACTCATAGTTGTTTTCCGAGATTGACTGGTGGTCTCCACCAAAGTTAACACTTCTGAAATGCCAGATGTTTTTAAAGAAGACAGACATTAGTACTGTATATCACGATTCAAAATCTCTCAACAACTTATCCCGCAAGACCTTTTTTTAAGTACAGTATTAGTTAACCTGATAGGCTAAGCACTCCCTTTCAGAAACCTTCTTTTGGACAGTAAACTTACCATGTAGAAATGTCCAGCCGTCCCAGTCCTGTGATTGATACCTTTAGCTAGTTGGATAGAAGAATATTCATTCTCGAAATAAAAAGTAAATCTCTCACAATGTCGGCTTAATGCTTTCAGCAGGGTGCTCGTTTTCAGGAGGCAGGAAACCAGATTACCACGAAGCATTGCAATCCCAACTGTTAAGCTTTGGCGAACCGGAAGCCTAGGATGCCAGGTTTTATTTGGTCATTTAGAAAAGATTAAACATGACGTTCAATGCGGCCCAAAATTCTATAACAGAAAAACACAAGTACGAAAGGATGAAACGTAAATCGACATGGTTTATGTTTATTTTAAAGACCCTTAGAATCGCCCAGATTGTTACCTTGTGTTTTTTCCTGTTTATGCAAGCTGCTGAGGATATAATGGATTTTCATGCAGACCGGACAATGTCAGATCAAATTTCCTTCTTCCAAAAACGGGTTAAGAGAGCCTTACTGGTCTGCTTCATTCTGACCAAACGAAATGAGTGATTACTCCTCCTCCAAGTCATCTGCGTCTAAGTGCTTTTGCTACGTCTCATCATTCACACAGTGCATCCTGCATATCGGGTTCTGCCCTTTCAGGTAACGCACTATGAAATTAATCAAAAAACGGATGTTCAGACCACCGGGTCCGAAATTCTCCCTCGTGACGAACGAATTGTGCATTTTCGGTTTTTAGTTCGTAACAACCTATATAGGTTATCTAAACATCTAATGCTACCCACAAGTTTGGACGGAATGCGCACAAAAATCAGTCAGGCGGGTCAAATCCGTCTTGAGTTTAGCGTATTTTGTTCCCATCTATCTTTGGACGAAAACAAGGTGACTTTTGGAAACTACAGGAGCAAATACGCGCAAATGTGGCCTTAAGAAAGAGTGTAATGCGGTCAAGGCTCCAGAGTGTCTAAGATAGCTGGTCGTAACATCATGCTTATTTAAAAGGGTTGGCTCGTACAACTTACCCTGGTGGAACATAGCCAAGCAACATCAATTGCAACCGAAATCACATGATCGGAACTGATAGGCAATGAGAGGGTCAATTTCTAGGAGTCATTCGAATATCGAATATCGAATATCGATATGGAACGACACGCAGGTGAAGAAATTAGCGCACCCAGAAAAAATAAGCCCGCGGTTGTTAGCCGTTATTGCACCGCAGAATAAGCATTGTGAAGGCACTAAATACTCACGGAAATTGTGGGATGTCAGTAAATTTCTCCATTCTTATAACAAATAGCTAAAGGGTCAGTAACGTCGTCTTATTCAGCAACTCCGCTTGCTCATTCTCCGACAAAAAAACATACGATCAAATACTCATCCCATAAGAGTGCAGTATTTGTGAGGTGGACACATGTTTGACCTTAGTGGTTGTTCTGTCTTACTCTGAAGCAATTTTGTTTCACACCTGCGTTGAAGAACAATCGACATTCTGGTAGAAATACTAAACTGATGGTTATATGAGGAGATCTGGTCATTTTCAACTGAGCTTTCCTCTTGTCACTGAGACCAATCTATGCTAAAAAAACGAGAAGCACTTCACAGCTGTCCATCCTTATTGGGAATCGTCGGCAATGTGCATCTCACGGAACTCAGGGAGTTTCGAACCAGCGAACTTCCGGCCAGCGATCGAACAATTAAGCGTTTGGCCACAAGCGGCTGAACAGCAGTGTGGTAAGCTCTCACTTGGAGGGGATATGTATAATACTGCATATCGTCATCACAATCAATATTCCTATTTCCTAACCATCAAACGATCGTATAAAAATCTGAGATCATGTAAATGGATATCACACAGCGTGTTAAAACAGAAATTGCGATCGTTGGAGGGATCACAACCTAAACAGAGAACAAAACGTAAGGAATATGCTGAGAATAAAAATTGTCCCAAATGAATTGGCGATCATAAACAGGAAACCACACATCAATAAGAGGCAAGTGGACCTCCAAAAATTATTTACTAATTCTCCCTTTTTATACCAAGTTTGGTTTTAGTCACTTGATTCTTTACTGTCTCAAATGTGTCTACAAGGCTTATTGTTGGTTTCTGAAGAAGCCCATATGTAAGTAGAAGAGAGGGGCAGTTATCCATACGCGTATCGGAACGCTTACCAAAGCCGCTGTTTAGAACAGATGACAAACAACCCGAGACACAATAAAACGTCTCCTGGACACCTGTTAACAAGAAAGGTACATAGGCTCGGTGTTCTTCAGTGTGTGGTGGCAATGGCCATGAGACAAATAAAACCACACTTTCCATTCAAAAAGGAGTGGTTTTGATCATAGCTTTATCTTGATAAACTAGTGAATTTTTACAAACATATCCCATTGTGTTTCCCCGCCCCTTTATTTGCACCGCTTTATCATTTTCAGGTCCTTTCGGTTTCATGGCTGATCCATATGTTTCCTTTCGCGGCCTAATCACTCCAACTTCCGTTTGTAACAGTGCATGCTATTCGGTCCCATAGTGCTTCTCATACTCAGAATTTTCGATATTTCCTGTGAAGGCATTAGCTGCTAGTTTGAGATGTAACGAAACCACACGTTTTCCATGCGCCGACCTGAATACCGAATAATCTTCATACCCGGTTCCAAACCGTCAGCAGGACTATGTGTGTTGCTATTTAATTTCCTTGAAAACACTGAGATCATTATTTCCAGGTACTCGTCGTACTCCTTCAAGGCCGGACATGTAGCTTAGCCCCGTCGCATCTAAGGGTGCTCACTAGTGGTGGACAAGGTGACATTCCAGTGCAGCAATCGTCTGACGTCATCAGAAGAAGGGACACGCACGGTTGCCAGTACTCATCGCGCGAAGATTATTATTATAGGTGCATATCGACAGTGGAGTCTTGTACGATTAGTAGCGTTTTTGTAAATAAATGAGAATATGCATCGGGTGATTCAACGAGACCGAATAACTGGATTATTTGGTTCATGAGGAACACTTGGATTAGTTTCTCAACCCACTCATCCAGTCAGTAGGTATGGAAAAAAGGTAAACATATTCCCGTATGATTTCTGCTCATCAAAAATGGGCAGCCGTCTGCTATCCACGGATTGGACCGGATTTATGACCAGTATCAAATGACCAAAGTAGGCTTGACTAGGCAGTTCCGTTTTTTAGTAGCGCGATTTGCTTTGTTTTCCAGGTGTTATGCCATTTAGCCTGGACAGTTGCTATTGTAATGCGCCAGCATCGAATCAGTTTGCAAGGGAAAGAGGTCCCAAGCTCCATTCAAACACAGTCACTACATTGATAATCGTGCCGTCGGAGTTCTCATGCCATTCAGCCCAACAAGGTTACTAACGAAAAGCAATTGTGAGAATCGCCTCATTTAGGAAGGCAATCGATCTGAACTTGAAAGTCATTCAACAGTGTTGCCTGACATGTAATGTGATCATTTGGTTGTCTCTGACGCCACTCATGGACGCTCATTCCAGTAAATCCGAAACCATGTGAAAAACACAAATTGTGGAGTCGTAGATGGGTGGAATTTCCGCATTCGTTTTCGACACCGTATCTTCCGCGTTCATCTCTCTTCATTCGGGTACGGAGTATGAATGCGGAAAAAGTTACCAACGCGACCAATCAAAAATCTACTACGGTTATCAGCGAAGGTCACCGATTGTTCCATAGATCACCAATGTGCGCAACCCAAATATAGCAATGAGCTCGCCTGTGACTAACCCGAACACCAACAGATCACCTGGTGGTAAGCCCCTTTATTGCGAGCATGGGGACGCGGTGTCGTGCCCACATTATCACGAGTGCAAAAGTGGTAAGCTAGCTGCAGTAAACCCACTGCGGCGAGGTCTGCTGAAATCCGGTCGGGCGACAGCCAATGTGCTCCGGTTAGCATGACGATTACGCACCTGGACAACGCTCGTCCGCCTCGTCCAATATACCAACGAGACACGAGTGGCACGATTGACGCGCCTGTGAGTGCCTCAAAAGAAGCCAGCACAGTGCTGAACGTACCTCACATCACTCGACACTGGAAACAGTAAAAGCTCTTGCCCGAGTACCGCACAGCCAAAGTGAGTGTTTGTCTCGTCGACAGTGGTGCTGTACAGTAGTGGTTGTACGGATAGCGCTGTTACGATGGCAATGAGGCTGCGCATTATTTGAATGCAACCACCAACTAGATGAGACCAGTAACAGAAAGACACGTTCCGGACTCTCCGGTGAACTACTGAAACACTAACCAGGTAGATGGCACAGAAAACATTCCCATAGACGAACTTTTCCACGTGAGATTTCTCACGAAGCGAATTAAAACTCCAGAGAAGGACCACAGGAAACTTCCCAGAAGTGTAACACCCGCCGATAGGCTCTGCAACATGCTGAAGAAAAATCGAGTGGCATGTTTGCTAATCTGCATCCACTGCAACAATAGCAATGGAAAAATGTGAAAAGTTGACAGGTTTTTAACGCTGGTTTTTCAGACCATATAATGCATTTTTTACCACCGTTAACCTAGACCAGTCTACAGTGGAATAGCAACGTTTTCATAATAGGGAAAAATCCGGAAAAATGATGGGACATTTTTCCGGATGAAGTGACCCATAGGTACTTCCACTAGTGTTTGAATGCTACCCCTTGTGATCCTTTCATAGAAGTACCTGGTATGGTGCCAGCTAACTCCATAGTTGGCAGATACAAATCCAGTTAATGCCGTTTGGTTTCAAGCCTGAAATGTACATGTGTCTGAACAAAGCTTTCAGGAGATTGGTGGATTAGGAAGAAAGGACCGTTTACCTGGCCGAAGTGAATTCCCATGGACTATTTTTGTTAAGACATCTAAAGCACTGTGACTGCAAGACTAGCTCATGGAAACTCCTTGAGTCATCCAAATAATCCTAGAAAAATGATAGCCAGTTTTTCTAGTTCCATGGATTTGTGCGAGCAGTATTCTGGAAAGCACTAAGACATCATATATCACATCAGTAGTATGTCCCTTATTACCACGAGGTTCAGAAAAATGCATCTAGAACAATGGTTTCAAGAGACTTTGCTAATGTATTTCATTCACCTTGTGTTTGCCCTTACAAGTTGTTAGATAAAATACGTGAAGTTTGGTTCCGCAATGAAATAAGGTGTGGTTAGCCCATGTGTCCACTGAACGAGCTCTTCTTTGCTTGTTGACGCAACAGAGGACTCACGAGCGAGCTGTTTAAATGTGACCGGATTGTCATCCTGAATGATTATAAGCTATAACAGGTTCCCCTTCGTCCAACCCGAATAAAGTCAAAATTTCCAGAATTTTGCAAGAACCAGTGTGCGACTAGAGTAACATCCTGGATTTTGGCTCTCTCTTGAGTGTAGTGTGGAAAATGCTGACAAAATCCCCTTATTTGTTATTCTGCCTAATTCAGCTTAGCACATTCCATTTCCAAGACAACACCTGAAGAAATTATATTCAATGATTTTAGATTTTAGGATTGATTCTGCATACATACAACGCATACACCCATGGTGGGAAATGAACAATGTCCACTGAGCCACTTCGTTGATCCGGGCGATAACAGCAGTTGGGCTGTATGTGGAATGCACGATGCGCCATATTCATGGCCGTCAGGCCCACGTTATTGATTAATCATTGACGAGCAGTGTTCTATTTATGCACACTATATTGGTGCATTTGAATATTCTGAGGAGTAACAATCCCATCCTCGTTACGGTTGACAGATGAAAAAGTTCTTTTTGTCGACAAAGAAGTTGCAGTAATCACCAGATGCATTGCAGCGTACGTGGCTTCATCAATTTCCTTGCTAATATCTCCGAGGCGGATTTCATTTAGATCAAAGCATTACTGCAAGCTGTGTATGGAAAATGTAAACGAACGACATCTAGAGCACCAACAAGTAAGTCTACTGTGAGAAAACAAAATTCGAATTCGAGTGCTGGCATGTTCAACGAGTTAATCGAGATCCTCCGAATTTTGAACTCCAGAAAATGAGAAGGATTTCTAGCTGACTAAATGACACATCAGATGGAAGAAATCAATGTGATGGCAAAAATAGTTAGCTGAAAGATCACGGTGTCTGGATTTGCTATTTGCATAATATGGGAACAGAAAAGGGAACTCACTGTAACCGAATTCAGAACAGAAGGCTTTTTATGATTTGGATATTTCAAATGATTTTATCCATATTCATACGTCATCCGAGGAGCTCTAAAAAATTTTAAAAGTTCTGCAATTGTGCAATTTTGATGGATACATTCAACTTGTCTATTCTAGACACAGTTTACCGCAACAGATTTTTGAGTCGGAATTGGCTTGATTAATCCTATGGGTTGAAATGCCTAATGGACTGAGTGTACCGAATGTCATGCTGGAATCTTACACTTTAGGAGGATTACGTGAATTTTTAACGGTTGACTCGTATCCAGTATTAATACCAAAAGCTGTCTGTGAGCATGTGAACCTGATGAAAATCCGAAGGAATCAGGTCAGTGGGTAAACTCGCAGAGGCCACTTGGGATTCATCAGCTGGCCCAAGCATTACAGCACTGCATTAAAAACGAAGCACTAGTTTTATCCGTCAGTTTATCTACACACGTCCCCCGCACAGTGCAATGAAACCCTAAGTGCCAGGAGCCACCAAGATGAACCAATTTGGTTATAATGAAGAACCAGGTGGCACAGATGCGGCAGTGACCTACTTTCAGTGTTCGAGATTTGAGATTTACGCCTTGGCGACTGGCAACTGACACAGCATGAGAGCACTTTTATTCCGGAATTCCAATCCTGCTCATGAGGATACATCCACAGGTTGATACAAATAATCTCTGAAGACTACTAATTGAGTTTTTTATAAGAGAGGATAAAAGTAAACTTTCTAGCTGATTAAGGACATCGTATTAATCTTAATCTTGTGGTTATCTAAATTTAGGTTTTTTATTCATAAGACTTTATATTTTTAGTGTGTAAGCGCGTTTGGGTTAACCAATTTCGTGTTTCGAATCAAGCATGACTCAAAATAATTTGAGAAAGCTAACAGAAAGCTTTGGGCTAGCTTAGCTGAAAAGTCCTTTTTCAGTGGGTGCGTTTCGAGTATTTTCGCAAACCAGCGCTAATGAAACACGTGCCCTCCCATTGAACGTAAGCATCCCGCTAACTTTGCCAAAACTTTATATGATTAGTACAAAGCTTGCAGATAATTATCCACTAACAAGTCCTTCAATTGTAGCATTGATTGACCACATTTGGGCGCCAGCGGAGCACTTAGTTTTACTGCTAAATCTACGCCCAAAAATCCCGGCCATTCAACTGCGGTATGACTACACCAGACAATCTTCCGGGTGATGTTGACAACATCTCAGCCCGTTGCAGCCATTTTTTGAACCGATTCACATGAGAACTTTTTTGGATTAACGAAATATCCACTGATATAATGAAGCCTGTACAAACAATTTGCAGGCCAGTGAAGCATATATTCGAAATCCCTACCAGCGTTTTGCTTGCACAAGAGTATCTGTCTATTACAACTGGCCATCATTTTCTCTAGAGTCGACTAAGTTGTCTTTTTACACTCGTTCACGACATTTGAGTATAACCACTGAAGACATTTTGGTCGATTCTCGTAGGCACACTGTATCAGAAAGCCCTAAAAGGGAAAGACACGAGAGCTCAGGCCCGGCGATCTGGGTGGCTAAACAACCGGCTCTTCCCTACTAATCCACCTGTCCCTGAAAGCCCCGTTGAGATAATTAAGTACATTCTGAGCATACCGTGGTCATCCTGTTGGAACCAAACAACAATGATTGAATTAAGTTTATATAGTGGCGGAACTACTTGGTTTTGCAGCAGGTGCTTGTGTGATAATGCTGCAACAAACAAAAACTGGATGCTAAATTTGCCATTCATGTTATCCGAGAAGAAAAGCGGTCCGACAATCATTGTGCCAAGATTACCAGCCTAAGTCAGCAGCCTGAAACTCTGTTGGCGCTTTATTGGGTGCAGCAAGACCTTTAGCAATGAGGGTCACTTATAACCCAATGCCAGGTCTCGCAAAGCCTGCCATTGATACGGAAAGCGTCCTCGTTGATAAGCAGGATGGAAAACGCTCCCATAATTTAACCACCAACTGCAGAATGTCGGTCGGTTCTTGAATCATCCAGTTGCAACAGTTGGAACTGCCGAACACAAAATTCGGCGCTCCTCCATTATCATATGTCCTGGACCTCTGAGCAATCCTCACTGAGCTCTGTTCAGCATTCTTGTCTAATTCTCAAATAACTTCATACTCATAAAAATTGTCGCTGGAAGTGCTTGCCCTGCTTGTCCTCTTGCCTTGGTCTACGCTGCCAGTATACTGGCATTTCGCCACATAATTCTGGAGTATCTACCCGTTATAGGTCGTACACAAATAGTAATTGTATCGGATGGACGCGCAGTCCTATCTGCATTGTATCTGCACGCCATACATCATCAGTATCTGCTCTCATCAGTTAATCGGAATATAGATGACAGCAGGCTCTGGAATAACAGCTTCTACTTCCAGTGAGGTATGGGGTGTGAGCTATGGTCAAGCCCGTGATAGGCCAATTAGGCTCACAAACGAGCCAATCGTGTCACTCGTATCTTGTCGGCATATTGGGCAAGACCGACGAGCGCTCTCCAGGTACACAGTCGTCAAGCCATCTGTAGAACATTGGACGTCGCCTGACCGAATGTCAGCAGACCTCGCCACAGTGGGTTTATTGCAGCTAGCTTACCACATTTCTGGACTCGTGAGAATGTGAACAGAGCACCGCGTTCCCATGCTCGCATTAAAGAGGCTTGTTACCAGTTTATGCGTTGATGTTCGGGCTACGCAGAGAAAATCACTGTGCGGCGTTTGAGTTGCGCGCATGGGTGACGTTTTATGCAAAAGGCAGAGGCCTGAACTGACCGTGCATTTCGAAGTGCAAACAAATAGACGGGGTCAGGCGCCATAAATGTACACCGGTTCCACAGCGTTCATCTCCGTAAAAATGTGAATTGAAGTCTATCGTTGGACAGATACCAGATACCAAAACCCACAATACTGGATATTCCGCTGTCCATTACGTACGGCTTCATGAGCGCTTGGCTTTGAAACGTGTGCGCACTTGCAGTGTCTCTGTATGCTGTTGAAAAGTTTTCAACTGTCAAGTTCGACGAACAGATCAACTGCCATCTGATCAAAAGCTATTGATATTAAGTCACAGTGCCATAAGGATACATCATTTGAAATTCTGATTATTCGATTTATACAACATTTCAAAACTTACACGTGTATACCCAATTATTACATCTGGAAACACATGGACGACACAATACTGTGAAACGTTGATCGTCGAAGATAATCTGAATTTATAGAAGAGTCTCCAATAGACACTTACAAAGAACGGTAGTAGCCCGTTTGCTATATCTTCTTTGATTGCCTCCTCCAAATCCATGGCGCACATTTCACGTGAGACCCCAGTCCGAAGTTTGCGGAGGTGAATCATGCTGATCAAACCGGCCCGTTCCACAGAACTATGCGCCTGGGTTTAAAATAGGAAAGCACCATTTGTAATGCGTTCGCTCCCATGGTGTATAAGATAACCAATGAAACGAATGTAGTAAATATATGTATCCACAGGCCAGCAGTGAGCTTGCGCGCACATCCGACGCATGTGATGGAATGAACTGTCAAGACTATTTTCGCACTATATTTAAATTTTTATCAATTTAAAATTAAAACAAACCATAACAATGAACTCAGAAATAAAAAAACTCAAAAAATTAAAGAATACCATGTCTAATACTTCACTCCTCAAAGAGGCACTTCAGTGTAAACTACTATGATGCTTGCGGGACGAGAGTGTTTTCGCCTTTGTAACATCCTGTCCTTCACAGACTGCGCTTTGGTCGATGCATGTTCACTGATATGGTCGTATCACAAGCACAATGTGGTGCGGTCGAATCATGAGGCAGAAATGTGTAGGCTCTGTATGGAACAAATAACTTGGCACGTCATACTGGGACGAAGGAAAATCCAAGTAAAACTCCGGCGATGAATGTAGTGTGAAATGTATTCCTGAACTCTACATGCTGGACAAAATTTGAGTGCAAAACAGGGGATATTTTTTTGGAAATCCTGAATGTTCATGGGACTGCTTCATTACAACGGACAACGGCGGATCTTGACCTGGATACAAAGGCGGATACCTGCGTCAATTATGGGTTTTCAGGATGGTAGTCGCCATTTCTGGTTTGTTATGGTATCGCTAGAATTGTAAATTCGAAGTGGAAAATGAACATTATAAAATGTCTTGTGAAGACGTCCTGCTGAGGTCTAAGGTAACAGAATCAGCGGACGTCTATGAATTATGATCGACATTTGGTTGTCCGATGGATAGAGATTACGGACCGCGTTGAATGTAGCAAAGATGTCGTATAAGCACAAATGTAAAAAATTAGAAACTAATCTTACAATGTATGCTTAATATGTACCTCTCGTTCAAATGAGAGTATTGTAGACATGTGTATGAAGTGATAATGAAATCGCTTTTTGTATGATTTCTTCCGGATCTTCTTATCTAGACTGGATGAACGAAATAAATCCCCTTTGACTGCTGCGGCATATATATGGAAAATGTTTTTTTTTGGTTTTGACGCTGCTCTTGATAATATGTAAAATTTGGACAATTTCAACACGACATCGTCGCGGGAATGTACATTTCTTTCTCGGTGTGCTACTGAGTAGAACACATGAAGGGCGGGTACAGCGAGGTGTTTCTGCCAAGTAACGTGTATTCTTCCGTGTAGCAATTTCTTCAGCTTCGTTGATCGTCTCCAATGTAATAAATTAAACAGATAATTTGCATACTAGCATAATGATTACGGTATTTGTTTAAGGTCATTGTAGAATACACCTAAAAACGCGTGAGTCGTTTGGATCTGGAGCTGAGCCCCAGGGTTTTTCCCTGGTGAGACCTGTAAATGGCAGTTAAGAACCTGTCATGAAGAATGAGTTACTTAGACTAACCCTTCTAAAATTACCCGTAATTTACCTGGTCTGAGTAATATCCAACCAGCTTAGAAGCCGCTTCATAGACCGTGGCCCCAGGGTGCTCCTTCTGATATTTTTCGATGCTTCGGTTTCTCGCTCCAAACAAAGCAACAAGTGTGGCTTCACTGCAACTTCCCTGAAATAAACGAGATGAATAAACGAATGAGTTTGCTTATATTTGTAATGGATTTGCTTATAAGTAGCGACCGGTCCACCAAGCGTTGGCTTGGGGTTAGGCTGACGGGAACGGTTTGCTTGGAACTGAGTATTTGGATGCGACTGGCCCGCTGATTCCCAAGTAAACCGAACGGTATACGTGCATCATATACTCTAGGTTTTATTAACAAACAGTACAATCATCTACACATTTAATTCCGTAAAACTAATTCAAAGGTAACGTGTCACAAGTCCCGTAAGATGTGGACTGAAACAGAGACAAACAGTAATAATTGCAAAGAAGTTTCGCTCGAGAGAAATGAGCCCCGCAATGTACTAATACATCTGAATATGGGGACGTATTGTAGCACATGGTTGAACTCCAGTAAGATCTAACTGCATCGTATGTCAAGTTGTTTAACTGTATCCTTCTCCTCCTGTTCGAATGTATCACGCAAAATAACCAATCCAACATTGTTACGTATTGCTCACTGGGAGGACCATATCTCCTAAGCCAGAACTTCCTCTATTCTGATGGATAATATTACCTGATGATGAACTCTTGTAAAAGTAACAACTATGTGTAAAACTAGCAATCAAAATACCACTAAGTGATTTGTTTACCATCAGCTGCCTCACCTAGCAATGTACTTCAACAAAAATCTAGTCAGTTCCGGCAGACGCCAAAACTTTGGTTTGCCTACAAAGCTTTGATGAGGGACGCGAAATGACCATGCTGCGGTGACTCTTTAATATATCCAAAGGGGCTCAGATAAAGCTTGGATAAACCGAACTTAACAGAAGCTGCATTCTGTCAACATTTACTACATATTACGGGGTTTTGAATAATTTCTACACAATGACCAAGCTCCAATTCCACAGTTACTAATTCATTCACCCGGAAAACCACTGAGAAAGTTTTATGTTCACATAGGGTAATCTGGAAACCTCGTATGTATGCGACCACTGTCAAGTGGAAGCACGAAATGGTTGGCCACGGTTCTACGATACTGCCGGTACCCGCCATATTGGATAAAACTAAAGCTTAATGTAAACCCAAATCTGTAAAATCACAGAAGACTCTGACTCCTCGACGTACTACATAAATAATGCTGTTTAAGTCAAATTATCAATTCAAGGACTTCTCGTTGTGTTGAATGAGTCAACCACCAATAATCGTGCAATAATCTCAGTTTCATCAAATACATGCAGTCTCGTTTCGACATCAACAGTGCATAGAAATATAACAGACATATAACGTATAACGTAGAAATATAAAGGGCGTATAACTGCAATGAGGTGTCACCCAGTTTTCGTTATTAAACAACATCCAGAGTGATTTGGTGTTACATGAAGGTGCTACTTGATAACAGTTGAATATATCACTCATCATATTCTTCAAACTGACGTACTGAGGAAAGTGAATTACATGTTCTGTCTCAGTACAGGAAACAAAATTGGCGGGAAATATTTCAAACATTCATCCTACGTTTGCGTTCACGGCATACGAGCGACCCCATTGTCTTGTTATGTGCATGCTTACCTATCATTCTGAGGTGCAAAATGTGACTGTGAGCCTGTAGAACTTAATTTAAGAAACACTACTCCTCTTTTCAGAGGAAATAATGGAAGTTCTACCAGATTCTGGTAGAGTTACGGTATTACGTTGGTCTTACGAGTCGCAAAGTTGGAATTCAAGACCGGGTATTGCTGAGGATTAGCTCTGAATGATTGAAACTACCATCTTGTACCTTCATATTGGTAAGTACTAAATAGACTGATCGCGTTGAAAATGAAAGAATAATGACCGAGCGAATAAAGCGCGAATGAACTTCAACTAGTAGGTGAACTCGGTAATCTCGCGTACTTCGAATCATCCGGGTTCTAGAAAATCGCGTAAGTCAGATGAATCTATTGACTTGATTGAATCACGGAATGTTCGTCCGACCCTTTGACTTTTTTTTAATCACTAGATTCAAGTTGTGTGAAACTGTCGAGTTTTTCAGCGACGAACTCATACATGTTTTCGAACCGATTTCTGCTCCGTTACTGATGTAAATTTCATGCCTGATCACGTAAACAAAAGTTACATTAGCCGGCTTGTATTATGTTGTTAGTTACGATGCAAGAACTACCTTCAGTGTTGACTCGCTCTTTCAGCACAGAAACTTTTGTTAACCATGTTCTAATGAGCACTGGATGCTCCTTCCGAAATGGCGGTGCTGGGCGCATTTTAAAGACGTAGAGTTGAAGGCAGATATCTAATTTCAACTAATGAGGCTCACCGTGAAATCATTGGGGCCTCATCGAGCCCAAGAGGCCCGACTTCTACATTATATTCGATGATTCACAGCCCTTTACAGCCAACCTAGGGAACAGCAGATTGTGTAAATTTTAGAAACAAACTTTCAGACCAGTCCCTTCAAAGCATGGAATTTCAACGTCATTCGTAATATCCTAAGTGAACAGCAACGTAGCGATAGGAATCAAATTAGCTTCGGTTTACAACACACGTCTCCTGAGTCACTGATGTGAAGTTCATGCCAGATCACGTAAACAAAAGTTACATAGGCCGGCTTGTATTATATTGTTGTTTACGATGCAAGGACCACCTTCAGTTTAGACTCGCTCTCTCAACACACAAATATTAGTTCACCATGTTCTACTAAACAATAATTAACAAAATGTTGGTATCACTTGAATTTACACTGAACCTTCCTCATATCGATTGGCTGAAAAAAGCTCGGAGGCGATTGAGTAGTCATCGTTTTGCTTTTGAAACAAAAGCTTCGTCAAGCCGAGTGACTAGGTTACGAGGTTGGTCGAGATTTAAGGCGGAAGCAGAACCAAGAAGATAAGTCAAGCTAAATCTCTGTTGGGTGTCGGCCGAAGGATTTTGTGTGTTAGGATGGGTGACCAAGTGTTGGGCTGATGGGGACACCTACATCGATTTGGGTGCAACTTAGGGAAACGACACAGATCTCGGTGAATGAAATAGTTGAGGGCATAGGAGTGTGCCTGAATCTCGATCAGTTTGTTTTTGACACAACTGTTCACTCACAAGAACAAGGTCTCGCAATGGGATCTTCAATATCCCCAGTGTTAGCTAATATTTATGTAGGGGTTTTCGAACAAATGGCATTGGCCGGATCTCATTGTCCACCGAAAATGTTTTGGCATTATGTTAACGATACCTTTGTTATCAAACGTGATAACGTGAACAGCTTCCACAACTATCTCAATAGTTGAAATCCCCACATCATGTTTAGCATGAAGATAGAGTCCACTTGGGGCACATTACACTTTTTGGACTGTATGACACATAAGAGTAGCGGAAAGATAAAAACGACGATCTACCAAAAACCAACAGACACAGGGACCGTCTTAAACTACTCATCAACACACCCAATGTCTGTGTAAGCCAGTATTGTCTCATCGATGTTTAGTCGATTCAGAGCGCTGTGCACAGAAGAGATCGAGCAAACAGCAGCTCAAATCGAGATTGCCAACAGACTTCAAGAAGTAGGATACCCAGTGAGTTTGATTAGGCGTCAATTAGGAAGGATGTTGGCTCCGGTATCTAGACCCATTAAGGAATGGATTGGCATAGCAGTCATTCCATATAAAGCGGGAACATTGGAGATTATTCGAAGACTGCTGAAATTAGCCACATTCAAGTAGCTTTCCAGAAGGGAGAAACGCTACGCTCAGTTTTGTTGTAATTGGAAGATCCCCTCCCGGTTGAAATGACCAGGCACTGTGTGTATAAAATTAACTGCAACGATTGCACCAAGGTTTACACAGGACAAACTGCCAGGGAATTGCACACCAGAATTGGTGAGCATAAAATAAGGATAAACAAACCACCAAGGAATGCGGAAGTATCCACACCCCGGTCGGGTTCGGATTTCCCCCCACCTACCCACCCCCCTAACCCCCTGATTTTGCTAATGATTCTACGTGCATGGACAACCACATGTAATCACGTGGCAACTCGGCTTATCTAAGACCGTACGCTTTCCATACGCTCGCTAGTTCCACACCCTCGGTTATATTCACGCTGTGATGCTTGGCAATTTTCACCGCCTCGGCTATCAGCCGCTGTGTTGTGAATCGCAGACCCCGTTTTAAAACTTTCACATTCTTCGGATCTATTCTATGTCCCGTGTGTAATGCATGTACCGCCATCGCTGAGTCTTTGACCGGCGCGTGGATACCCGCTAAACGCAGCTGACATGGCAGAGAACACCCAAACAAACGATGTAGAATTTAAATTCGAAATGTGAGTGGCGCTGTATTTTGTCCGTGTGCGAGTTAATCACAATGCTGTTGGGCCGCTTGTGGCCCAATGGATGTGGCCTGTAGATCGCGGGTTCCCAACTATCCGCAGTTCATGGTTTTCTAAGAAAGGTCAGATTTCTGAAAATTATTTCTAAAAATGTCCGACCTTACTGAGACCCTCCAACTCCACCAAAATCTCATTAGGGAATCCGAGAAGCATGCATGCCAGTAAGTCAATCAATGAGTTCAGCAACACCCTGAATGGACGCAAAATGCCATTCGAAAATAGCGGGAGGCCCCTTGTAAATGTTGCACTCGCTTGCTATCAAAAAAGCTGTTGTGTTCTGGTTGGTGAGTCTTTTTCTGACACCTAGTCTCTGGAGCTGGAGACAGCAGTTATATACAACAGATTGGCGACGCCCGAACCCACACAAACCTGACAATAACTGCTGAAGCGCTGAAGGAAAAGTAAAAGCAGTTTGAATTGACACAATGGTGTTTGGTGGAAACTTTAAAGCATCAGCTCACAGTTCAACTACAAACTTTCTCCCCAGATGCAAATTCAGTCGACTCGATCGTCAACAGTATCCATTATTGGACTGATGCTGGTCCAATCTTCGATTCGTGGTTGAGTTGTCAGGAAGATATTTTCAGAGTCGAACTGAAGCACAAAGATGATGCCTGGAGAGTGCGCTCATTGTTCAGAAAACTTGGTACAACGGAACACACATGGTATTTCAACTTCATCCTGCCAAAGAACACGCGAGATCTCAGTTTTGACAAAACTGTGCAGCAACTCTCCACAATTTCCTGTAAGTATTCGTCTTTGTTTAATATTCACTATCAGTGTATGAAGATTATATCACCTATGCCATTAGAGTAAATCTTGAATGTGAATAATTCAATTTATCCACCAAGACGGAAGACCAGTTCAAGTGTCTTATTTTCATATCTGGCCTTCGGTCACATTCTCAAAGTGATATCAGAGCGAGGGTGTTTAACTAGATTAAACAATATCCCGAGATAACTCTGCAGTTTATTACTGACGAGTGCTGGCGCCTCTTGAATCCCAAACACGGTACGGCCAGGTTGGAGAGACCATTATCCAACCCTACTTGCAATATTGTCAATACGACTTCGAAGCAACCTCCCGTGACGGCAAATCCCATCGAATCAAAGCCCCCGTCGGTATGCTAGCAATGCGGTGAATGGCACTTTGTGCGATTGTGTCCTTATAAAAAGCACAGGTGTTCAGTGTGCAATTGACGTGGACACATGGAAAGCCAGTGCGGACACGGAAACCCAGTCGAAGACGCAGCCAAACCCGGAAGTCACGAAGCGGACGGAGCCCACCAGAACCCCGGTTTAACGCAATACTTGCAACATATGATAACCAGATCAATTCTCGTCGCAAGTGTGTTACAACCAAATCAAACGAAAGCGCGATTCGATTGCAGCCTGATACGGCTTCCGATATTACGACTGTTTCCCGGTGCACCTGGAGGAAGATCGGATCACTGAAATTCCGACCGACAGTGAACACCGCCAGAAATTCCTCAGGAGGTAGGCTTCAATTGCTTGGTGAGTTTGATTGTGAGGTGGAGATAGCAGGCCATCGTCATCACGGTATTGTCTATCTTGCTGCTTGTGAGCTTAATCTCCTGGGCATAGACTGGATCGATCGTCTGCATCTTTCAACATTGTCGATCAGCAACTTATGCATATCAAAATCAACTCAAATCTTGAGTATCTGGAGCCACTAACCCAGTCGATGCCGCGACTCTACGACTACAACAGAAATATGATGGCGTCTTCAGCAACGGTCTCGGATGCTGCTCGAAAGTGAAAGCGGTGCTTCATCTGTGCCCGGACGTCCAGCCACTTTTCAGACCCAAAGACCAGTGCCATACGCGGCTTTACCAATCCTCGATGCCGAACTCAAACGCCTTGAAGACGTCGGAGTCCTGAAACCGGTGAGTTACTCCTCATGGGCCCCGCAAATAGTTGTCAAAAAATTAAATGGTGCCGTGCGTATCTGTGCAGATCGCTCTGCAGGTCTGAATGATGCCAGTATCCATTGTCCTTGCCTGATGATATTTTTGCCAAGATGAATGGCGGCGCATATTTTTTGCAAAGTTAGATCTGTCGGAAGCCTACTTTCAAACTGAAGTCGAAGAGGAATCCAGACGTACGACGATTAGTACGAACCGTAGCCTATTCCAGTACACTCGATTGCCATTCGAAGTGAAAACTGGGCCAGCAATCTTCCAGCAGATTATGGACACGATACTGTGTGATATGACCGGAGTTGCCGCGTACGTTGACGATACCATCGTCATGGGGGACACTGAAGCATACCTTCTGTCCCGGTTGGATGCCATCCTTTAACGGATGAATAACTATGGGTTCCGGCTAAAGAAAGAAAAATGTGAGTTCCCCTTGAGTTCTATGAAATACCTTGGTTTTACTAGCTAAAAAAATGACCGTCGATCCGGTCCGTCGAATATTGACACAACTGCGAGAATGCACCCACCATTGAATGTTCCTGAACCCAAGTATTTTTGGGGTTGATTCTTTACAACAGCGTCTTTCTGCCAATTATGCATGGCTTGCGCGAACCCTTCAACCAGCTTTTGACCAAGGGATGTCGGTAGAATTGGTCATGCGACTGTCAGCATGCATTTGAAGAAGTGAAGAGACTGTTGCACTCTGAACTTCTACTCACATGCTCCAACCCCCAACTGCCTATTGTTCTCACAACTGACGCATCGAATAATGGAGTTAATGCAATCATAGCTCCCACATTCCCAGATGGTACGCAAAAGATGATCGCTCAATATACTGCTGAATATACTTGGTTCCAAGAAAGGTACCCGGTCCACACAGCCAAAAGCCTACAACGGTGGGGCACGATTCTGCTTGGCTATAAATTCACTATAAGTTACGCCTCAACCAAAAAAAATTGGGCGGGCGGATGCGCTTGCTCACTTGATTCCTCCCCATGAGTTGGAACCAGAAAATACCGTCATGTCGACCATTGCCACTGAACCTGAAGTCCGTTTTGTGGTGTTGGAGACCATGAACCAACTACCTGTGACATTTGACACGGTCCACGATGCCACCAAAAAGGACAGAGTACTACAGAGGACAATAGAGAACCACCATACCAGCTGGCCAACAGCCTGTTCATCAGGAGAACTCCGGCAACCTTTTCAACGACATAGTTCATTAACTGTTGTTATTGGTTGTCTTCTGTCTGGTGACCGAATAGTAGTTCCCACCAAACTTCGCCGCCAGGTCCAAGCACGGTTCCACAAGGGGTATCCAGGGGTAAGCCGCATGAAGGCCCTCGCTCGCAGTTATGTTTATTGGCCAGGTATGGATGAGTACATGCAGCAGGTATGTCAGAGCTGTTTCCGATGTGCAGCTGCCCAGAAGTTACCCAACCGAAAGTCGCAGCAGACTTGGCAGCAGCCAGAAAAACAACGGTCGTGCATCCTTGTGGATTTTTCCGGACTAATTAAGGGGCAAAGCTTCCTCATCGTTGTTGATGCATTCAGTAAGCGGCCTGACGTATTTGTCATGTCTGGAACAACAAGGATGGTAACCATCACAAACTGCGGCATTTGTTTTCAGTATTAAGTAATCCGGAAAATATTGTGTCGGACAATAATAAGCAGTTCACAAACCATCAGTTCGGTGGATTCGTTCGAAGACTCGGAATCACAAATGTAACTTCCGCACGATTCCATCCTAAATTCAACGGTCAAACTGAACGGCTCATAGACAACCTAAACGCGCTCCACAGGCCGAAAAGCAATCAATCTGTGAGGTGGTTCGCAGCTCCTCACCAAATCCCAATCGAGTAGTCGAAAATCTACTCAAACTACCAACAATCGATAAGTAGCTCAGACGAACAATAATTCACAGGATGAATGAAACCCGCATCTGAGAAGTCGTCAGTCGAGGAGCTATCGATATCTGGTGAGCACGTGATTTGGGTTCCGTGCTCGAAGGCTGAGTGGCGCTCTGTTCTGTCTGAGTGCGAGTTAGTCACAATGCTGTTGAGCCGCTTGTGGCCCAATGGTTGTGGCCGGTAGATCGCGCGTTTCCAAATGCCCACAGTTTCGTGAGTTGCGCGCGGCTCATCATTCCCACCTGTGCGGTGGTTCGCCGCTCCTCAACACAATCGCTGTTTGCAGGCTGTTCCTTTCGTTCTTTTCCACATCTCGATTTTTGTGTTCACTTTTGCGTAATTTTTCTCAAATTTTCTTTTTTGTTTTATTTTGTTTTCCCCTTTCCCCTTTATTTTGTCTGTCGTTTTCCTCTCCCTTCAATGCTTTTCTGCTTTTTTCATCTGATGTCCGGTTCTTTTGTTTTTTTACCTTTTCTATATTGTTTCGTTTTTCTCATGTTTTAGCCTCCTCAGGTTTTCTCGAATTTTTTCTTTTCTTTTCTCCTACTTGTGCTTTGTCTGCTCGGTCCTCTTCCGTGAGTTGTCTCTGAATATTCGCCCTTCCATTCCTTTGTTGGTCACATTTCTCATTTCCGTCTGAACCACCACGCGGGTGATTTTTGCTTCTACTTAGCTTTAGCTATTTTTCAAATTTATATGTGATTATATATATATATATATAAACCACATATATATATGTGGTTTTCTTTACTCGCTGTCCCAATTTTTCCCGTAATTTCTCTTCCTTAGTCCGTGACAATTTAGGGAGAACTCCAGCGTCTGTTGTTTGTGTAGCTTCGGGGATGCTGATGAAATCCGTAATCGGCTATAAAAAGACCATTTATATTTCTTCCCAAATTTGAAGTCTGTCCGTTCATGACAGCGGCAGAAATTCGCAGAAATTTTGATACATTCGACCATGTAATGCGCTCTTTGGAATGGAGTGCTTTTTTTAATGTGTTGGCCATCATTACATAGGCCAACCCTGGTTTACCTCCTAATTGACATGGTTCTCCGTAAATAAAAACATAGTTTTGCAAATTTCACCAAAATTTCTGAAAGCCGAACTTACTTGGATTACTCCTCCTCCGTCACCTCCAGACATGAACTCTTCCGGTAAGTGGAGCATTTTCGCTAGCCAGTCCATCATCACCACTTCCAATTCCGTACAAGCAGGATTGGCAGCCTTAAATCAGAAAACAAATTGTAGTACCGAACAGGTTTGTCAGCGTAAACGTGCCTCTAAAATATTCTTTTTTTGGCTCAACTACATTGTAGGATGAACTCCCATTTCTTTAACCGTGTCCTAGAAATCTTCGGTGAGCTTACGTCTGTGCACAAGCAAGCAGGAATAACGTCTAACTGGATTTTATAAAGCATCGTTGAAAAAGTGGCTTGTGTGCATTCATCAATTTGATAAAGAAAAGTTGTTCAAGTCGTTCAGTTGTCGTAACTGAGGCCGACAACTCTCCCGTTATTGAGACCCAGAAATTGTTTTACAACCATGCGGCGGCCTGATTCAACACATTCAGGTGAAACAAACCATCACAAAAGAGAGATTCAGCTGGATTCAGTTAAGTTCACTGTCAAAACCAAATTTGTGTGCAAAGGAGAGCATTTGCCAAAAGCTGTCCCAGTTGGATCCAAGTAGAACATAAGGTTGACGGGAACTCGAGAGTGCACCTACCTGATATGCTTCAAGAAGGACAAAACCTGTTGTGGGCTATCGAAGAGTTTTCAGTGTGTTACGTCCAAACAACAACAAAATTAATCAAAGCTTTTCAGTTGCTGCAATCAAGGCCCACAAATCTCTCGATATTGCGATCCAAACGCTTATTTTACAATCAGTTATTTTTCCCGTGTTAATTAATCAGCAAGACTACACCATAACACAATAGTTTTACTATTGATGAAAATGTTTTCGTTTTACAAGCCATCGGTAGAGCATAGCACTGGAAGTGGCTCTGATGTGAATTCCCATCACAACATAAGCAAAACGGGTAAAGTGTATAGTTGAACGTTGTCATTTTTTGATGGAACTGAACGTAACTGAGTGAACTAAACCGGTAAGTTGTGGTGAGCAGAGTGTCCCCTACTGTCGACTTGTGCAAAATTAATCAAGACTGAAAAAATCAGGTGAAGGTAGGAAAGGCTTTGGGAAAACGTTTTCAAACCTGGTGATTTTAAACAAAAATGAGTACATACGAATTATTTCATGGAGCGTTTGAGCCCCGTAGAGCTGTTAGTCACCAAAAAATCCCCCCATTTATGCTACTGACTAATCGTTCATGCACCCTGGACCACAAGGAATCATCTGGTTAGAAGCAATAAGGGCTAGTCGATCTCCAATTCGTTCATATTTGCCATGGCTTAAAAAGCAGGCTGGTGAACAAATGTTTTTGACGTATCATCCTCAAGTCACTTGGATAAACCTATTGAAACCTTGTTCTGAAAAACCAGAGCACCCATTTACCGAAAACAAACCTGGCGACCAGAATCTTTCACTATTTTACGGAGGTTAAAACATCCTCACAGCTACTATCTCAGGCTTCCGAGTTCGTTTCGTTCGTGTATCACTTTTCTAGCCTGAAATGTAACTGGTGGATGCCGTGTTGTCATTTCGGGTCGGATATTGAGGTGATGATGTTTGAGAATGCCTATCCATATGCACAACGTGACAGACCTGAAGATACTTGCGAAAACAACCTCGAACACATTGTAAGGAAATCATAAAAACCGTTAGTCCCACATTATTGAGTCTCCACCTACCCATGAGAATCCCATGCACGCAAATCCGTTGGCCAGTATATCGGCGCACATCGAGGGGTACGAGGCTGCAGTAGGGAAATAGGCATGAAAATTCGGATGCTGCCAGTGTGTCACCTAGTAGAGTGTAAAAATGAAAATCAACATTCAATTCCCATTTCACTGGTATGCATCCATTGAAACCTCTCAGAAAAACTTAAATAAACTGACTTACCCCGGGCATGATCACACGTTCAATGTCCTCCATAATCTTTTCCCAAGGTTCGGGGTCTTCTGGCGCCTCTTTCGGTATTAAACCGGCCAGGTATCCTGGTTCAACCTTGGATGATACACTTCGTTGACCGATATTCTCCCAGTAGTCTGCCACAACGTTGACCATCTGGCAACCGTGTTTTCGGAATTCTGCGTGGTCTAGTAGTTTGAATATCCCTGTTTTGTGTGGTTCGCAACAACCAACCTGTAAACCTGGAATATTATGGAGGGGACAACTGTCAATAGCAAATCCTCTGGACATTTTTATGACACTTGTTTAAAACACCAGTAAGTCACTCTCATAAACATGTGCTAGAATGTCCATACTTTTTAAAGACGTTGTCGGCATCGGACATGTGTTTGTTTCCCTATTCTCGTATATCAACAGGTGACATTTACAAGCCAAACTCTAACTTATTCGGTGGGATAATCAGATCTTGTGAACAACAATTTATTGACAAAGCTTTGTTCAATACAGATTTTTGATGAGAATTGTTCAAAAGTATTCAAGTCACCATTTCTCCCTTTGTATACCCGTGGGAATATCAATGTCTGGCCCACAGTAGTGGCCATAAGTTGGGTTCACCAATGGCGCAGACGTGTGTCCCATTGGTGTGGGATCCAATGTGCGACTTGGTGTAACATCCGCGGTAGCCTGTCCGATAAGCGTTTGTGCTCCATCCAAGACGTGTGTTCTTACTTTTGGAGTATGTAGTCTGGGGTCGAGGTTTAAGAATTTGAACCATCATTTACTGAACACCTAAGTGTTACCCTGTAACCATGTCGTTTTAGATGTTAAAAGACTACCTCATTAATCCTGAGCGGGACTCGAGCTGACAACTCCCCAGTTAAGAAAAATAAGTTACAAGTGAAAGACACATGGTCTAACCGATGCTCAAAGGTAGAGAATTTTCAACCTAGGGTTCAATGCTCCACAGATTTTGAGTGACACACATTGAGGCAAAGCAAAGGATGCCATAAAGGAGGCAGATTAAGAACACAGGATGATGAACACTATTATTCTCAAGGTCTGTTCATTGGTTCAGTATATATCTAATAACCAAAACGGAAGCCAGTTGCAAGATCAACCTCCCCTTCCAGTTTCCGGTGCTATAAAATACAGCTGTTAGATCACTTCACTCAACTAAGCTTACATTTTTACGAGTGTTTTCAAACAAATTCTGAAAAATATGCACAGTGAATTAAACGGCATGATTTTACCCTATCATTCTTAACGCATACCTGTGTCGCTCAAAATTTGGTGATTGAATTCTAACTCTAAATCCACCAGATAACCTTAGTGTACACCGACTTGTAACACAGGGAAAGCAAATACATCCTTCAAATCCAAAAATACACTTACGGAAAACTTCCTGAAATCTGCTTGTATATATAACCGGTAGAATAGAATCAAAATATGCTCATTTCACCGTAGCATAAGCAACACCAGACAAGCTATGTGGGCTTTATTTTTTCGCAAGAATACCCACTATCTTGGTAGATTATCATTTTCTACCTAACAAGTGATGAAGTTTTCAGTTGAGATTTCTTTCTGTAAGTGAATCCAGTCTATGCTGAGGAGATGGGGGTTACCCTACAGCTGTTTGGGAATCAACGGCAGTGCGCATCACACGAAACTGCAGGGAGTTTTGAACTCACTACCGTCTGCTCAGTGGTTGAACACTTCACCGTTCAACCATGAGCGGCCAATCACCTGCATGATTAGCCCTCAGAGGAAGAATACTTCCACAAGATGACTGAAACTCGCTCTGCAAAGTCATTACTCGAGAAGCCAGTCAGCGTGTATCCACGTGATGAGGTTTTTATGGTTGAAAGATGAGTGGCTCTATATCCTTTCTAAGTGCGAGTTAATCACAATGCTCTTCAGCCGCTCGTGGCGGTACGGTTGTGTTCGACCACTTGCCGGAAGGTTGCGGATTCGGAACTTCCCACAGTTTCATGAGATGCTCACTACCGATGATTCTCAATATGAATAAACAACCGTACGGGACTTCTCGGTTTTTCAGAATAGATAGGCTTCACTGATAAGACGAAATCTCTATTGGAAATTACCAAATCTCACAATATCATCAGTCTGCTTGATAATGTTTACGAAGGGTGAAACGGGTAGAGGGCACTCCAAGTTCCCCGTCAACTTTACGCGTGTGACTGAAACAATTGAGTGCTCTTAATAAAGATACGACCGAGAAAATAGGTTTATAGTTTCCGTAGCGATTAGCTTCATTTTATCACAGTATATTTCTCAAAGAACCAAAAAAACGCGAAACTAAAGAATTAAAATGCCAAATATTTCAGTTCCTAGGCAACTATACTTTAAAAGAACACCTAATCCTATCCTGGCTAGCTACTAGACCGTGAGCTGCATGCGTGTGCTTTGCATCACACAAATTACCTCAATTGTTATCTCAGCTAACCACTGTTAGCCCATTCCTCGAAGGTGAACTGGACCAAACGCAGTAGGGACTTCTGATTACTAATTGTGAATGAACTTGAGTTGTCCAAATTCGTAGCGCAAAAATTTTGAAGGATACCTAGTCTTGAGGGAGACCGGATTAGCCACAAATATTGAGATTGACAGGTGTGAGTCTTTGTTAAATAAACAGACGAAGAATACATTGACTTTTGCTCGTTAGTGGAAATGGGGCTTTATTTGAGTGGACGGCGTAACGCAAAAATTTGTTTTACATGAAGAAGGCGGGCTCAGAGTCCACACAGATAGCAGTTTACAGATAATTAATGGATCTCGCAAGAGTATTGTGCCTGATCCAGCTTAAAACAATGCCCCTGAATAGGAAATGACAGTATTAAAGATGCCTAGTAAATGAGACAACGCTACCCGCTTCCATTGATCCCGTGATCAGTGGCTGGTCGAATCAACCTAAGTAGAACTCTGCTCTCACTACTAGAATAACGTCTACACTCCCTCCATTTTTTAATTTACTGACTGGCTCCGGCTATTATTATCATTACTTCATCCGTTCGAATTGTGTTGACCGGAAGATGAGATCTCAAATACATTATTTTTGGTTCCTCCTTGTTCCTGAAAACACAATATAACACTTCTGCAACATTTACAGAAGCCAACAAGAGGCGAAAGAAGCAAGCTGCATCACATTATGCGACCACAAGACAATGCGTGCTATTTGTCCTGTCGATTACGGGTTGACTGTAAGTGCAATTTTATTACTCTGAAAATGAAGGCTTTTTAAACGCCTATTTTCAGTGCGCATTGTTCACATTAGCAATTCTCATCGTGTTGACAGCGTAGTTGAGTCAAGATGTATGTTGACGCTTCCTTCTCTGATATGTTTACCGCCAGAAAGAACGAATATTTATCTTCCAGCGTATAAGGAAAACTCAACTCACTATTCTCCTTGTTGGGTTTGACCGTAGTCGATACGGATGATCTCACAGCGTTTCCCATCTCCTTGGCGCGTTTCTTACTGAGTATGCCTAAGCGGCCAGAAACTGTCACTGGTCTTAAGAAGCCCATATTTATTGGTGACCCTATGATGACCGACTACTCCACCTGTCCGTCTATCTTGCTCCTCATTGCATACAAGTATAACACTTTCTCAGGTGATATTCTCGACCAATAACATGAGATCACTACCGCCGAAACCTCCAATAGGTCAGCTTCGGTTCGCCTGCTTGTATGCTTGTATCTGTTTTGCAAAGTCTGTCTTGGCAATCAAATTTCTGTAATATTAACTTCAGCACTTCTTCTTGACCACTATCTTGAGGATGTACGCGCATAATAATAAAAATCGATTACTTTTCAGTGCGTCTTGTCGTTGTTTCGAGCCACTAGTTTACAACTCTGGGCTTCAACTGTTTGGGCTTTTTCACCAGATTTAACAAAGTGATAGGTTTTAACGTTCTTCTTCCTTTGTTAGTGTTCCTGTTCTATTGTCACAGCTTTAGCACGAACAGCAAGCTGGTGATAACAGCTGTCTTACGTGAGGACTTATCAGTATTTTCAACTAAATCGCAAAAATCGAAGACAAATTCAAGGAACTTGTACAACTTCCGTGCAATTTACTAATGCAACCACTGCTATCAGCCGAACGAACAATGGCCGCCAACAGTAGAGACCAAAATGTTGACAATCCTGGAGTCTTCTGCACTATGGTCAATGAAGAGCTTGTCGTGAGACACCCAACCCCCAGAATATCGTGTTTGAAATCATCTCTCAGATCTCAGCAAGGTGCCTAACGAATCTCTTAATTAATCATCACAAAAGTCAGTTACTTCCAGACCTGCGTTTATATCTAGCTTTTTTAATCGCTTCTTCCCAAGTGTCTAATTATGCGGATGCGTCGAAACACGACTTATCCTCAGGTCGGGTGTTTTGTTTTTTTGTCCTTTTTTGGGCCTACCCCAATGAAGTTCCTCAGAATATCCGAGACTGAACTGCCGTTTAGTGAAGACCGCGAGCGTCTAATACAGATGGATTGGTAGTGTTCGAAAAAAAATTGAGCATAAATTGTGGCAAGGTGACGGCATCCCAACAAAATAAAATCTCTGTGAGAAACTACCAATGACACCCAAGATTCCTGTGTGAACTGGACAAATGGTGAATTATTCGTCTCGATTCCATTTAAATCACACCCATATGAAAGCTGACGATAGTTTTTTTCCATAGGATTAGCTTTCGGAAAAGGACGTAGTACACTGGAAGCAGAAAAAAATCCAAAATCCAAGATTTGTTGCAGCGCATATTACAATGAGACTGGTATTTTCTGGGTTCCTCGATGGAGCATTGCTATCGTTGGCTATGAAAAAACTCGACATGATGTGCTGGATTTTCGAAGGTACAACCATCATCAAACCTGATGACCAAAATCAGATTACGCTGAAGAAATCAAGACGATTTGCGTTAAATTGCGGTGACTTATCCATATGAAAACAAAAGAATATGATTGGTGAGTTGCATGCGTGCCAGTAGCGCCTTTTTATGCATTTTACCAATTCCTCACTGGGAGACAGGGGATGTTGTTTTTGGGAGTTGTAGATATAGTGTTCAAGATCTCCCTTTGCTCAATACGGTCCGGCTTCCACCGAGCTACAGCCTAGTACTGGAATGGTCGGCCAACTTATCTCGGTTACTTTATTAACTTCTGGATCTACCTTACCTAACCGATTATGATCTCTCAGAGGTCTGCGGTTGTCTGCAGTTCAGAGAAGCCGGCCTTTTGATTACATTCAGTTGAGTAGTGTATCGTATGACCGAATTCATCAGTCCAAATTTTCGGGGCAACACTGCGGTAATATTCATTTCTCTACCCGGTGAACGCCCAAAAAATAAAGCCAAATCAAATTCCGCAAATCTGGGCTCTCTAGAATCTAGAATCTATGAGTAGCCAATTTACTCATTGGCAATGAAACAAGTGGTAGAGTGGCCCCATTGAGTAAGAACCTTCCTAATCCGACAACTTTTGGGGGCCACTACACTACCTCCATTTGTGACTAAGATCTAAACTCCATAGTTCCCCGAAAACAGAGCTGGATTTGACAACGTCTCCGACGCAGCTGCTCCTGATAATTCCTCATTCAATTCGCTTATGAACATGGCTGAAGTCAAGTAGGTATTGTCACCGTGTTGTGTTGGTTGATAATTTTACTTTTTCCGTTATCCAAAGCCTCATTTATTGGCTATTGTCCAGGATAAAAAAGCATGGGAATGCTCCATCATCTGGTATATTTTGTTTGGGTCATGACTTGTGGATAGGAACAAAAGACAATTTGCAAAACCCAAGCCATAGAAAAAATATTCTCCCACCAGATGCTCACCAACAAGTAGAATTTTTTCAAGCCGAATAATTTCTACAGGCTTCCCAGATTTCCTTTATTTGGACTCAGTTTTATGCAGGTATCGTGATTTTCTTATGAAGGACTTACGTGTGACACAAAACACAACAGGTTAGTGACTACGATCAGCTGATGCGTATAAACTCGTCCCATTTAAACGGATGACTTAATGGTCTAACTAGGGTCTAACGAGGATCCGACTGAGGTATTTTCTGTACCATCTCAGCATCTGAGTAACATTCACAAACTAAAAGCCCGGAAACGGAGCAAATGATAACTGATAAGTTACAATGTCCCCATAATGATTTTTCAGTCGTTATTGACGCTTAACAGCTGGACAGTTTCACGATAAAACAACGCACTCATAAGGTTGCTTATATGGTTGCTCGTCAGGGAAGCGCACTCCTCAAAAGGAAACACTAATTTACGTATGTATTGTCTTGGTGCTTGAGGTCAACCTCAATAAATTTACAACAGCTTTGACCACTTATTCCCTTAGTTCACCGAACTACTGCAAAGGGAAGACAAACTTCGCGGAGTGTCCCTTCGTTTTTAACCCATCATCCACATACAAGGAACGAGTTAAAATGAGGGGATATATAAAGCAGTGGACAGGACCAATTAGTATATAGGCCAATCAGGTCTACTACTCTACCGCCAAGACAAGCCAATGATACGTAGGCTGGGCAAACATTGCTTAGTCTCACCAAGCGCTAGTAGCGTCGAAATGACACTTTCGGATGTACATCGAAACACTGCCTCACTAGCTTTAGTCGACCAACTTTTCTGTCTAAAGAGAGCAACCCGGAGCTCGAAACCCTGGCTACTCAATGGTGCAACGTATGCAAACCACCATCCCCTAGGCTGATCTCAGAAATGCCAAATCGAAACTACTGGAGTCTGGTGAGGTCCCGCCAATCAATCAAAATGGACGGATTCTGTGGAATAAGTCCCTGATATGCGCCATCAGCTGGTCCTGGCAGTAAAATAACCAGCTCGACTGGCTTGCATACCGCTTTATTATTTTTAATCATTTATTTTCGCTAAGCCACTTATAAGATGGAACCAAATTGCGCACAACCCATTTCTAGCTGCACTAATTTATGCGTTTTTCCGATTTCTACCTGCACATCCTAAAATTTGTAATACTGTAAGCTACTTTGCAATTCCAAACGCTCAGTGAGACTGCATTTGTGAAAAACATCACCATACCCAGATGGGTTCTACTCGGTGTTCATGATGAGTTCCGATCTGTTCTGCCTGAGGATATATTGTAGAAACAAGCTAGGCCGTTTACTGATAGGAATTTCAAAACACAAATGAACTTTCAATGCAAGTATTTATAGACTAAGAGATATGATACATGTCACTGACCTTACTTTCAACGATCACTACCATTCTCCCTAGTGTAACATTTCAGTAGTATTTCAGCAGTATTGTCTCCATTTGTGTTAACTACTTGAAGCAGTTCAAATAAAAACGGCTGGCAGATTTCGTTCGCCGATTTTCAAGTAACATCGAGGTCAACAAGATCAGTATCCAGGTGTAAGTAGAGGAGCTGACGGAGCAGACTGCGATTACGACTCGGTGCCCGATTAAACCTCCTCCAAGACGGAACCTAGCAACACAAAGAGCGGTGCCGTACAGAATACTCGGAAATCGCTCTGTGTTACTACTGCTAAAATTTCATCCCATCCACTTACCTTAACAACCTCAGCGGGGAATATACCGGTATGCTAACCCACTTGATGGGTTTGAATTCTTTCAAGAATGCGAACACACACTCATTATAGTAGTTTACAGGTAACTCAAACAACTAAATCTGGCAAACCTATCAGTACCCAACCGGCAAACGCTTGAAATGTTCTCGGGAGAGATATTTGTCCCTCAATATCCCCAAGGGTACGACTTGTTATTCTCAGTAGTCTTAAATAGACATCATCATGCTAAGTTTTTGTAACATACCCACTGTCACTAACGTTACTCCACAGAAGACTATGTAGCACCCTCCCCCGGAATCACACGCTGTCCTCTTTAGTGAGAAGTCCTCACTAACCATGGATGGGTCACCTTTTAACCACTTTGGGTAAGGTTTCTATCGATATCCACAACAAATTGCCATGATATTCACAACCACGTGTATTCTAACAAACTAGGTGTTTTGTTCCACTGTTGTTTCCAACAAATGCTTTATGGCATGCCAAGTGAACCAAGTTTCAAAATGCAATGGAATCTGTAAAATTCTCCTTGCTTTCTTTAACCAGTAAACACAAATGTCCTTGTAAACAAGGTCTTCCTCGAGGAGTAATATCATGATACCGATTGTCCATTGATAAATTCCTTATAGTTTCAGAGGTTTACTACAATGAAGGGACGAAATACTTTTAGCATCTAAACTTTCGGAGTCCAGTCATTCAACAGTTTCGATGTTATTCAAGATCTCAGGAAACATACACTTGACGGTAAGAGCTTTTTGAAAGCTGAAATATAGTACAAAATGCGGCGACTCTCGGTCGTCGAAACGATGGACGGGATACGTTTATTCAGCCTACAGTGTTCTATGACTAGCACTTTGGCCAAAAAATTCCAACAGATTACCAAACCCGGACAACGCTTACGTACTTTCATTAAAGTCGAATTCTCATGCTATGCTACGCTGAGCCACTCTTCACATCGAGTTGCGCTGTTTAATATCGACTGTTAATAGATGTTATCCTGGTATGTTAAAAATTTTTACCCATAGTTGGCTTGGTTGGGTCTGTCATCTTTCAGCTGAAATTGATGTTTCACGAATGTGTGGTTTCTTTAAATAAAACAAAACAGGACTCCCAAGTTTCCTATGATTTACTATCATTGATCTCACGTCATCTACCAAAAACATCTCACCGAAATATCTGCGTTCCATATACATTTCCTGTTTTTGACAATTCGACTGCCTCAGTACATCCGGACGACGTAGGAAAAGTTGCCTTCGATATGATTTCCAACTGGAGCCATCAGAATGTATCCAGCAATTTCGCTATCTCTCCGTGGTCAAATGCAAAGAACGTTGAAAAATAAACGTAAAATACAGATCATCATCCTCATCGACAGCATGATATCAGTGTTCAACACCCATGCTTAGTTGCCGTACAACCATGATCTATTTGAAAGCCTTATTGTGAAGAAAGGAATAAAGGTGGACGGGGAAGGGACTTAGTGCTAGCTTACTACAATCATTCCGAGGTGCCTACACCTCCAGACACTCATTCAGGCAATCTGGATAGAAACTGACAACAAGAACGCCACTGACATCGGTTGG
>SJOL01006449.1:682894-759482 GCA_004794785.1 Opisthorchis felineus | reverse complement strand
AGGATGTCGGCGCCATGTGATGAGCAGATGCTGCACGCAAAACGCAAGACGAATGCAAGACGAACGGAGTCATCAGTCCTAAGTGCTGGGCCTATAAGAGTAGAGTTATTAATGGGGTGGGGAGAGGGGGAAGAAAAATTATGTAAAATAGAAAGAAGGGAGGCGTCAGCAGTAGCCTGTTTTCGCTTACCCGCCCTGCTGTATGCAGCGAGTAAGGCGACCCAGCTGATGGCACCACGCGACGGCCGATGTGGCATGAGTTTATTGTTAGATGTAGGTATCATGGTTGTACGTGGGCTGGGATATTGTCAGGTCGCCCACACCTAGACAGGAGGACGATTAGGGTCCTCAACCAAACCCTTTGGATCAAGAGCCTAACCGCAAGGCAGCGATGTTTGGCTGGAAATGCAAATGTATTACCGTTTCTACGGAACAAGTCGCCACATGTTCTGCGTCTATCTGATGAGCCTCAAGAAGGGCGAAACTGGTCGTGGGCTGTCGAAGAATTTTCAGCAACTTTATGAGTAGTGTAAGGTGTTGACCTGATTCAAGGACGAATCATGTATTCATGTGTGTTGAAATACGTATCACAAATGAAAAGCTGTCTCTTTCTGGACACGGATGGAAATCACTGAAGCCTCAAGAAATCCAAACATTCGGGAAGCTTCATCACACGTATACCGAAACTGGCAGAAACTGGTGAACAACCGAGTTTCAAGCACGCTTGAAAGTCGACAGGTCCGAATACGACCGTATATGCAAGCAGTTGCAGTGGTCACAGCTGCACAAAAACGAAAAAGTATGCTCTATCGGTTTTACGGAAATCACTCAAAACAGCCTACTATGATTCAGCAAAGGAATCTAACTCGAGAACTAGGGTTCAAGACATCTGAGCCAAACAGAATGAATGTACCAAACAAAGAAAAGAGACAATAGTATATGGGTCGGTGTCTTCACAAGGGACTCTTGTACAGCTATAAGAAATCCATGAAAAGGAAGTTCAAGATAGACGTAGCAACCAAACTTTTTAGATAATGATCTATTAAACCTGACAGCAGATTACAGCTATATGATTCTTCTTCTACAACAAACTGGAGACATCTGTGGCTGATTTACTCAGCATAGTGGGTAAACAGGCATCAAAACACTGCTGCAAAGTGATACAGAAGTAAGGCCAGGTGTCTTCCAGCTCCGCTTAAATGATCGGCTCAACTTTCTCAAGAGCTCTACAGCCTAGAAGATAACACATCCTACACTAATCCAGGAATTATTGTCCGAACACGTACCTGTGCGACCGCTTCAGTCAACCTGACATATGAGTGTTTCCCAAGCCCCATCCAGTAGGTAGTTAACAACCGTCCGCGAACGCGAGTTCTGCCATTCCGAAAGCGGCGTATCAATTCAATACTATTTGGATGGATATTCATTCATTTCGAAGTGATTTCTGGCCAAAGCGTTAGTGCTCGAGTCCAATAATCAACCGCTGCAGTTTACGGACAAATACGGTTCCGATTCCGAAGCAGAACTGGAGCGAATGAGTACGGTCTTTGGGTCAGCAGCAACTCGTTCCCACTTGCATATGATTTTTTACGAAACATTCGTCTTTTCTCGGTCTTCATCTGACGATCCAAAATAGAACGCCAAGTATTCAGCTGCATGGCTGCGTGTGGCTGTAGTGGTGGAACATCGTCCACTGAAATAAGGCTCGATTCGGACTGCAAGGGCCAATAGGGTATGTGGCCGACCACACGAACACGTCTTGAATAACCGTCACCAGTAAGCAAATATCGGATTGCAGTGCAACTGGCTTTCATGCGGTCTTTTAAACTACCTGCAGGAAAAACCGGATAATTCGCAGGCGACAAGACAGAGCAAGAGACCAGGTTCCACTGTAACGGTTAAGCAAAATTCACCGGATCAAGTGGTAGGCTAATGGCTAAATTGTATAAGGATCTATTCAGAACCACTCCCACTGATTAGACCACTTAAACTGAAGGACGGGAATATACCTCTGGAAAATATATCCACTTCTGGCTCGTGATATGGAGAGGGAAAAATCTGCATCACTGGGATAGTCCTCTGAAAGATCCGAAAAACTATCTTCAAGTTTTACACAACCAGGAACCTGACACTAGACGAAAATTTGGAAAATGGATATCGCTGTAAGCGTAATAGCTTTAAAGCCACGTTACTTTCTAGTGTTGAAAAAAAGCGAACAAATTAGAAAAGGTCCAATCTCTTTACTGTAGTCACGAAGTTATTTACTTCGGCAGCATTCAGATGCAACAGCCTTCGGAGGACTGGTATTGTTGCTCATCAGGGTCTTTACTTCTGCCTATCTTCTAAAAGTAAGCAACCAGACAAGGGCCATTTGTCCATTTTTCTGCTCAGTACCTTTCTGACACTTTCAGTCAACTAAATCGTTTTGTGGGTAGATGCTCAGCGGTCACAACTTTTAAAAGAGATAAAACACGAGACAAAAAACACTGCGTAACGTATTACTATAGATATAAGCATGGAAGTACAAAAAGACCCTCATGAGTTTCAGGAAGTAAGAGCCAAACAGTAGTGGGCAGATGGGCCAGATGTGGGACAATTAGTTTTCAGTATGTAGCGGCTGTTGCAAAGGCTATCTTGGATCTTTGGGTCCTGGTGCTCCAAGGGATGAAATTGTGAACAACCATTCTGACTACTCGGGTTCGAAACTAAAATCGACGTCTTCATATTTGTTGCCGGCCCCCATTCGAATATATTTATGTATATATATCAGAAATGGGGACGTGAAAAGAACATTTAGTCCTATGCCCATTCTGAGGAATAAGGTAGCTATCGAAAATCATATTTCAAGGGGTGAACCTCGTCACAGGAGATTTTGAAAGATGGGTTATTACAGCCGTATGGTGCTGGATAATGTAAGGAGCAGAAGGAAATAAGTAAGAACGTCCAGTGCGGGCTAGCAGCAGGTGAGTGAACTTGGAGTTATATTTCCAGTGCCAACGAATGTTAGCAATAATTGGTTCACAGGGGAGCGAAAGCATTTGCGAAAAAAGGGAGGTGTTCATTTTCACTAAAGAAAAATAAAACGTTTTCAGACTAGAAAAATCATGGGTCAGTGTTCCACCTAATCACTTTACAGACATGAATTCGGGGATAATCCGGTTATCGGCCGTAAAGCCTTGGGAACATCAACAAGGGCTTTAAAGCTTAAACGTAACGCACTACGTAAAGGGTTGCTGAAAACTTTTCGACGGCCCACGACCGGTTTCGTCCTCCTTGGGGCTCATGAAGTAGGCGCAATCCTCAAGTTCCCGCTGACCTCACTTTTCAATTGAACCCAAATCGGACATGTTTCGACAAGTGCTCTCAGTTGCACACAAAGTTGGTCCTGAGAGAGGACTCAACTGAATCCAGCTGAATCTCTCTTTTGTGATGCCCCGCTTCAACTGAATATGTTACACCAGGCTGCCTCACGTTCCAGTTAGTACTATATTCTATGTGTTACGATATCTCGAATACTTTACCAACTGAAACATGAAGTGGTCTGGTGCAACACATTCAGTAGAATCGAACCATCATTAATGAGAGATTCAGTTAGAATCTGTTGAGCCTCCTGTCAAGACTTAATTCGTGTGCAACTGAGAGTATTTATCAAAGACTTTATAGTACCTACCGGACAAAAGGCCATATCAAACATCCAGATATTTTTGGCATACTTGAAATCAATGCTCAGCAGGCCAACCAGTTAGCTACATTAGCCAAATCATCTTGAAAGTTGGTGAAACACCGCGGGCCAGAATAAAGTCAACTAAAAACTACATCGTATGCATACTAAGAACTCATCACGGAGGATGGCAGCGGAATCTTTTTAATGCAGAAAGAAAGCAAAATTGGAAATAGTGCCTCAAGCACATCAGCGTTTAGGAAACACAGAAGAATCGACCGTCACAGACCGTGGACTGCATTCAATCTCAGAAATAGTCTACCAAAACTTTTAATACATCCTCGCAGAGCTAGTTGAGGATCAAAGGCTTTTATATGCTTCAAGAAACGGTAAATTACTAAGCTACCGTTACTGTCATGCTCTGGCGCAGCGGCGGGCGCCGTTTGGGTCACAAAGTCAAGTGTGGAGTGACGGTGAAACTACGTAAATTAGAGGAAAGTGAAAACGCTCAAACTCCCCACCGTTCATTCAGATAAGACTCTGCTGCAAGTATCTACAAACTTTCTCAAGAAGTGGAGCTAGAACGATGGATCTCTAACAACTTGGAATCTTTTCTGAAGACTTGTACCAAATAATCTGGTTGGTGAGGGAGAGGCAGATAGTAACCAAACATTCTTTCAAAAAGCCGGATAACAGAATATCGGATACACATGCTTGGTTAGGTCGTAGGACTACAAATACTCCATGGGTATCGCTGGACGTCAAAAGAACGACTAAGGAGATAGACAGAAAGAAATAGGAAGGGGCGTTTATACGGGATGATTTCTAGGTGTCACCTCAATGTGAAGCGGATTCACGCGCCCAACTTCTATTTTAGCCACGTGCGACTGGTATTTAAAAGGGTTTCTCTGGATGCACTACTTCTTGCCTCGGTACTGACATAAACAAATGTGAGGTTACTGCTTGGAATTTGGACAGGCAGCAGAAATGGCGTAAGTATCCCTCTTTTGATGCGGCAGTAATTAAAAGTTTTACAGAATGGACCTTGTCAACCGTATGAGCAGTCATTTATCAAGAAGAATAAGGGGACATTTTGAATATCAGCTGAACTTGACCATGGAGCATGGAGCATGAAGATTGTGGAACTAATCTCGTTGGCAATTTGACAATTTACGTTTGCGAATAAGTGCTTAAGTCTATCTTAAAAGGCAATTTGAAAGTTTGAAATGAACGTCAACAGTCAGTAGACCTGTGGTGTCTACGGAAACGAAGCTACATGTAAAGGTTTGGTGCTGTTGATGTGGCATTTCCACATACAGTCACTCCAGAGACAGCTGGCCAGGCAGTGGTAATCAATACTTCATTCTATATCTAAACTGTGCAGCAAAAACTTCACCTTCTCTCTGGTTTCACTAAAAATCCAAACAAATTGAAACATTTCATCACCTTTGGCTGTCTTTTTGGATTTTATTCACATCGTTGTAAGAACTACGATATTCTTCAACCAGGTTCTTTTATACGGTAAAGATGTAGCTCCAGAAACTGAAGGTCATGAGATTCACCTCCAAACGTCTGTTCTCAGTGGGCTCGGGTTTTGGGGATTCTTAAGTCTGTGTGAATAGTCTCGGTGAAATGATCTGTGTTCGTTCCATTCCATGATCTGTACTTTAACCTACCTCCTGTACCAGCAGCTTCAAACTAAAAGGATTAACTATTTTAACCATACTACTGTTACTGAGTTCCTCAATTCGAAATACAGTGGTCCTCACCCGTTTACGAAAACATATGGCGGACGAAAAACAGATGTTTTCAAAAAGGTAGTATTCATCTTCAACCAGGTGAAAAACACTTGAAACCGATTGAGCAATCATCGTTTTCGGAAAAGTTTGGTAACAACCTACCGATTGTTACCAAACTTTTCCGAAAACGATAGTATTCATCTGTTCTGACGACAGCATGAAAGTATCAGATGTCAATGAGCATTCCGACTGGGTTTGAAAAGTGTAATTTTAAAAGCCATTTCATCCTGTAAATAAAGCCATCCTATGCTGAAAGCCGAAAACTACTGCACAGCTGTTTAATCCATATTGGAAATCATCGGCAATGCGAATCTCATGAAACTCAATAGAGCAGCAAACTCATGACCTCCTGGTTTGTAGATTGAAACCTGACCTTTGGGTCAGGAGCGGCCCATGAATATCGTGAGTAACTCGCACTCAGACAATACATAGCTCCTCTCATCCTTTATTCACGTGATCCAAATCACGTAGTCACACGTGCTGACTGGCTGCTCGACTGTCAGATCGAAGTTTCACTCATCATGTGATTTATTGGCTCTCTGAGCTACTTGTTGGTTGTTGGTAGTGGGAAGAGATTTCGGAGATGAGATTTTGTCGTGCAGGTGAAGGCAACCTGTACCGAAGCACCGAGAAGCAGTGTACGGTTGCTTCTCTGGTTTACAGCATAGATTGGCTTTGCATACTGGAGGAAAGCTCCAACAAGTGATTCTAATTATATGAACGGGCAATAAACAGACCCTTGCCGAAATTACCACCTCTAGCACCTGTTCAGACAGCGTATTTGGAGACACGGTCATTCGAACAGTGTTTCCACCTCTTGATAAAAATGTGATGCTACAAACACGAGTTGTTTTCATCAAAAGTGGTTGAAGTATAAAGGAGGACCACACTGCCGAATTACCAGGTTCCGTTTAGCATTGTGGCAATAAGTGTGTGTTTTGATGTTTGCTCCTGCAGTTGATAGAAAGAATCCAACTGGATAAGAACCATCCCCTCTAAATTGGACAAGTTTGACCGATGTTATTTAGGCGGCTTTGTTCAGAGCTAGAAGGGTCGTTTTTGCAGTAGTCAGCAGTTTGTTTGAGTAGGTCAACATTACAAGATGGAGCATGGCACCAACTGACGTGTCCGATAACTAGGATGACCACCCATAAGATATACACGCCTTATGGTTACAGGCAGGCTATCTATGTTGCTTCCAAATTATCAGCTACTCTTCACCGTGAGAGGTGTGTGATGCCTATTGTGGAGCCTTTGAAATTTTGGACGTTCGTTGGCTGCCGAAGTGACTGTCTGATGGGACCAATATTCAGAGAATACAGTCACCAATAATGTGTTTGATGCTCACCTTAGATATAGCTTTGGTCAAATTCAACACACACTGACTTTCTTTCTGGAAACACACCTAAGTGTGTGTGGGGGGGGGTCAACGCAGCAGATATCAAAAATCCGCTACCTGGTGAAGTCTAAGACGGACTTTTAAATAATGTTTTCAGTTTGGATTAAAACGTCTTTTGAAAACTGAGATTAGATTGCTGTCTGTATCAGACAAATATATCCTTTATGGCATTTTCTGCCGGACTTATTGCACAAAGAACGATTAGTGATTGTTATACCGACATTTAAGATATCGGAAGGTTTCTCACTGATTTGATCCGCTTATAAGTTTTTTGGAAGTTCTTCGGCAAACTTATCACTAGCTTCTCATCAACACAGGGACATTTACCATATTTTTTCAGTCCAGCCAATTCCCAAGAAATGAGTCTCAGTTGCTTCTAGAATGAGCACATTTCACATATTTTTTGCACTTATTGGTTGTAGCCCCGTGGTATCGTGGCCTAACGGACATTCTCAAATACTTACGGCCTACCTTTAACCAATCGGCAACAACATCTTATTTTAATTCGGTCGAGCTATGACAAAAACACTCTCCACTGAATGTACTCTGAGGTCTGAGGACTGTGAGAATACTTTCGACATAGCTGCGACCAGAATTTGTACTGCACTCCATTAGCCTGAGGATATTACGTCATGACCAAAGCAAAACCGTTGGGACTTCTAAAGTGAAACATGTCTTCGGTGCATTGGAACAAAATGAATACAGCCGGTTGACTATAGTTTCAATCAGAACCAAATATGGTGATCGTAGCACCACCAAATAATGCATGCAGAATGGAGCATTATTTCACCGAAGTTTTGCCGGTGAACTAAAGTCATACGCGAAATCGACAGGTAACTTTCGCACGCAGTCAACCGCACAATATTTTTACATAGCTGAGAATTCTCTGTTCAATAATACATCTACCTGGGTTGCTGTTTCCAAGATTTCTTGCTTAAACTCCAAATTGTTTTGCGACCAGAACAGTGCACCAGAGTTATTTTTCTTGTGCCCTCTAGTAACTGGAGACTGCACCAGAATTGAATGAAAATTCGTGAGACTGTTACAAGCGTGTAAGTTGGAAAGGCCACTGAACATCTTTGGCTAACCGTATATTTTTGGTTTGTGAGGGTGATGCTGCAGTCAAGAAACCCCATGACCCTCCAGAAACCTCTGACAACTGATCCGAAGCTTTTTTCGCTACTACTGACCAGCATTAAGTAGCTTAAAGTAAAAATCCAAGATTCGAAACACCACGATATCGTTGAGTAAATTGATCACTGAATGAGGGTTTTCTGAGAATATGTAGTAAAGAAAACTTTGAAAATTAGATAGGTGCATTTAATCTAGCCTATCCTCCTCCATTTTCACCTTATAGTGGTTTACCTTTTGTTGTACTCTCTTGGACAAAGGCGAGCCTCGGTTATCGTAGTATGGAATGCACCGATCCCATTCGTAATATTCTTACGTAATCGTCCCTGTGAACCTGTGTTCACTTGCTGGTGTTTGATTCAGACCACCATGAGTAGCAGGGAATTTCGGATGACCATACTAGTCTCTTTTGCCAGTCTAGTTGCAAAATAACTACACCTGGCAGCTACGTCCACAATGTTAAATGAAGAGAATCACTTACATGACGATGAACGGAGTGTACACATAGCCAAAACAATCATACTTGGGTTTTATTCTGAATAGTCACCATGTGTGAAAAAAGGGGTTCAAAAATACATCAATAAAACCGAATAACCATGGTAGAGCTTTGCACACACCGGATGAAGAAGGGGAGCCATAGCCACAAACAATAGTTTCAAAACTATGTCTTGTTTCTGGTAAAATCTCTTTTGTGTACAACTAGCCTAGCTGTCGTTGATCGTTAGAAGTGAAATGGTCGGTGTACACTTGTATCTAGTGTGGACAATATGCGAAATGGTGTCCAGTTCACTTTCGTTGGAACAGCTGGTCTCCTACCAACAGCATACAATTGTACTCAATCCACATCAAACTATATGCATAACTCAGTGGTACCCAGCCGCAAAGGTAAACATCTTTAACATCCGGTTACCCTACACAAAAATTTATCACGTTTGAATGGTCATTAGCGCATGCTGAGCATACTTATATAGATTGATCTCTCTATCTATTCAAAAAGCAACCAATCAATCTACCAATCAACTAGTCAATCATGCATTCGATCAACCGCCAGAATGCAAATCTCATGAAACTCCGGGGAAATTTGACCTAGCTAGCTCCTGCATAGCGGTTGAAGACTAAAATGTACGGCAACCAGCGGCCGATCAGCGGTCTTTTTAACTCACAGTTAGACAGAATACATCTTTCCTCCTTCACTCGAGCAGTTGCCATCATGTGGTCACAAGTTTACTGCCTCCTCGAGTGATGACTTCTCAGTTTGGAAGTTCACACACCTTGTGAATTATTACTCCTTCGATGCCACTTATAGGTTGATGGCGATAGAAGAACATCTAAAATTTACAACTGACAGTTCATCCAGTCCAGTTGGGAATCCAAAACTCCATTGACCAATTTCTCTTGATAAAACTATTTAGTCTTTGAATACCAACCGGAAGATGGCCAATTCGATTCGGTCAACAAGGATGAGACCTCTAACTGCAAATTTCAGACGAAATCTCGGCTAAAATCTCCAAACCTTCCTGGACTACCAAGATATTATTCAGTCACCAGCCAATTAATCGCTCGATCCGTCTAATGTATCTACCTACCTCCCTACCTACCTATCTATCTATCTATCTTCCTATCTATCTACCTATCTATCTACCTCCCTACCTACCTACCTATCTATCTATCTATCTATCTATCTACCTATCTATCTATCTATCTATCTATCTATCTATCTATCTATCTATCTATCTACCTATCTATCTATCTATCTATCTACCTATCTATCTATCTATCTATCTACCTATGTATCTACCTATCTATCTACCTATCTACCTATCTATCTATCCACCCATGTATCTATCTATTTATCTGTCTATCTATCTATCTATCTGTCTGTCTGCCAGCCCCTCCACGTGGCTGTCTGTCTATCTGTTTTAGTTGAAAGCTCAGAGTAGCAAACTTTTTTGAGTCTAATTTTGTTAGTATTTATTTCCATTCAACTCTTGACACGTGGGAAAAAACAAAGAGATCCGGAATATCCCATGAAGTGCATCTTCTCTAGCAGTCTTCTGTTTTGATGGGAAAACCTATGGTTGGGTTTCAGGAATCGGCGAACGCACCGGTGGACATATCAAAAATTATTCTGTCCGGACTGATGCCTGTGGGGTTCGAGTGCTCCTGTTTTTTTCGATCGTACTGCTGGAGGTTATCTGTCCGAATGCCACATTTCAAGGCCATTAAATGCATGGCTCCTATGTGATGAAATTTTATATTTTCTATTTTTTATGGTGGTTTATTCAGAGAGGAGCCGTTTGCAAGGTAGACGTATATCAGAAGACGAGCAATAAAAGAAACATACAGAGTTTTTCCACGGCTTTAAAAATATGAAAATACCCTGCAAACAATTGTTCACCACTAACAGCACCGAATAATTAAGTGAAACCAGCATGCCTACATTCCAGTAAAAGTCAAACCATACAATGGATTGTCCGCTTTGTCCGAATCCAGTGGCGTTTCTTATAGAGAGGAATCTTTAAAGAGTGATCACATACCCTCTGAAGATGCTATACTGAGCTATGAGTTGCACAACTTTCAACTCACATCAATGGAGTTCATAAGTCTGTCCAAAAAGTTCCGAGGAGATGACATTATGGTTCTTTATTCCAGACATGCTGCTTTGACGAGGCTCCAGTGGCAAAAGACCCAATCTAAAGGGTACAGTTATCCTGACCGTATGCCAACTGTCATCCTTCTTCTCCTAACTACAGTGATCCTCTTGTCAAAGTGATTACCAGCGTTGAATAAAAAACGAGACATTTAAAGGGCTGTTATTAAGTGCTGACAACGAACTGAATGGGCCTGTGCACAAAAAATAGCAGTGGGTTGAAATGGTACAAGCAGTTTTCGAAATACATGCCTACGACATGATCGTGTTGTGGATCGATATGTGCATATGGACATACAGGTTGTAACGGCCTGATGCAACTAGGTAGACGTTTTTCTATTAGTTATGCATGAGCACGGCTAATATTTTCTAGGCCGACAACATCATGGGTGTGTCATGTAGTCTAAGTCTGAGCGCATGACTAGAAAATATGGCAACTGTTCCTTAAGAATCTACACAAGGATTTCGCAAGCTTCCTTTGGGAAGATCATCGGAGAATCAATACGTCAAGAGTATTTTGTGTAGTCAAAGGTTACACCCACATCCAATGGAGAGAAATCTGCTAAAAACCTGGGAAAACTGGTTTGATTCTGATGAGGGTATTTCCAAAGATCTTGCAGTAAACTACGAAATCGCCCAAAGATCTAACCGTGCATTGAGGCTTAAAGAACTGTCAATGTCTTGAAAGCAAAAAGTTTGCCGACAACTGACATTCTAAATAAATCGAACCATCAAAGAATAAAGTTGCGGATGATTGGCCATATTAAATAAGTGTGAGTCATTTTGTGCTAGTTAGGCAAGATCACTGACAGCGTCAAACCTCAAGAAAACTTCCTCGCATTGGTGCTTCAGTACCCTCTGCTCGCACTGTAAACATTTAGTGCAGTTCATTTTTTAAACAAAGTGCTAGCCGTCCCTAAGCAGACAGGTAACTTCATTCGTTTCTACCCGTCAAAGAAGTGGAAAAAACCACGGCTGTTTGTGTTATTTTCTCAACAAGTACTTTTCGTAACTTGGGCGAACAAGTCGAGTATAGTTTGTAATATACGTTCTTTCAAGAAAGCTGTTTGGTGCGTTCAAAATATGCCAGCCTATTGTGGGTCAGCTATAGCCCAGTTACCAGCCTCGCAGCTGAAGTTAAGAGACCGTTAGTCACAGTTAGCAAGATGAGGAATGATCATTAATTTGCAATTGACCCGGTCAAGTTATCTATTTTGGTTCAAGAAATAGTTTACTTATATTCGAGGTTCTTTTGGTGAGAACTGGGCGGAAAATTTTTAAGACCTTTTCGTGCTTTGTTACACCATGACTGCAATACAATAGTGGATCTGAATATCTTTTGGAACGTGTCAAAGTAGACCTACTACCACTCAGGTGTTTATAACATTCTATGTTGAAAAATTCGAAAAGTCTAACTTATAAATCAACGATTACGTCACCGTAACTGTCGAAAGTAGTTACGTGTGCAATTACAGTTGTGTGTGTTGGAAAGTGACCAATTAGAGATACCAGTTTTTTCTAAAAATGTTAGGGTAGGAATTGATCTCAGTCAGTCACAAAAGGCTGACAAGTCTTGTTATTTTTTAGTGGTAAAGAGAGTAGTCAGCAAGCGCTATGTTGAAATCCCAGTAAACAAATTCAAGCTACTATCTTATGCCTACCAGTGTAGTAGGGTACAGGCTAAAAGTGCCCCTTTTGAGCACTTCATCTATGCAGTGAATATGTTCATCAAGATCACCCGTAAAGCTTAGTTCTCTATCCATTACATTAACAGAGCACCAACGGTTCTATGGTCCTATAAAGTTTTACGCGACTCAATTGAATCGCATAACCTCATTTCCGTGGACCGATGCAAATCGACTAAATAATGTGACCATGGGTGATAACGTTCAGTGATAGAATTTGGAGAATCTGGCCATTTCGCTCTTAGTAGATTGAAGTCACTTCGTGATATACTGCAAGAGGTACTCAAAAATGTACCACTCTAGTTACTTGTGGTATTTGTAGTTCTTCTCATTCTACCTACCTCCGATCAGTGCTGCAGCAGCTGGCTGTAATCGCGATCACGTGATGTTGGAGCTTCCACTTTTATCTGTTTGCTTTGCTTACTGGAATACGGGTTAAACAAAGAATGTTTTCAGAGCCACGTTGCGCTTCATATTTATGAGACAACAGGTATAAATATTATCAGGATAACAGGGTTATCAGGGGAACAGTCAACTTGAAAAGCTTGCGAGAACCAAAATTGGATCCTCGAGATGGCAAGCTCCGATCTTATTTATTGTGTGCTCCTCTTCTGGCGGGCTATGCTGCATAGTGCCTCCCCGATCGAGAAACGGGGAGAAACGATAATTGTGTGGTGTGTGGAAGCATGATAGCGAAGTGAAAATGGTATGGCATTGATTGAGGGCACCGTCAGTCGAGGCCCACTTTTTGACGAATGCTGGTGCGATAAAAGTATCCAGTTGACAATGCAAACGGAACCCACGGCTTGAAATAGGTAGCTTATCTGAGAGTATCAGCGACTGTTCAAAGACAGTACTTGACCACACATCCGTGGTCAGACTAAGGATTTATATGAAAGATCGTCCTTCATGGGAAGAGGTCCCACAGGCGATTTAAGGCAGTACTCAAATGTGGTCTTCTTCGGAGGCTAGTCTCTTCTGGGGACCATCGTGAGCTGAGGATCAGTGGATACACCTGTAAAACAACATTCCACAGGCTCTGGTGCATAGGTCGCTTTACAAATACAAAGTGCCAAATGCGTGCATGCCTCCGAGGTGTACTTAGATCACACTTTCCTAAAGAACCTGGCGACTACTGAAAACAAAACAAAAGGCGCGTATGCAAACACACTCAAGAAAATTTCCGGCCGCTCCATTCCTATTGGTAGAGGTCTTTTTGCAAAACGATTTACCACAATTTCGATTTTGCACAATAATCAAATGCATTCTCAGTGAAACTTGCGCACACATGTTGCGTGTGTCTAATAACGCCAGGTCGTGCGTGTCACTAAGTCCATGGTACTCAACTATTTAGGCACGCAAAAACGCACTTTGAAGTGATTCATTTGCGCAAGGCTTGGCAGTCAGTGATACTGTCATTTTCACGCAGTTGTTCCTAACTTTAATCAAGCCGAGAACATTACCCCTACAGTGGAGAACTTGCATTGCGCCACCGAAGTCAAGGCCTTTCAAGTAGTGGACGAAGTAGACAAGTAGATGACGGATTCTTCGGAAACTGCGAGTAACCCCATCTCTCAAGTATCCATGGACGATCGAACAAATGAGACCAGAGGGCGCGCCAAAAACCCACACTTACAGACATCTCAATCTGGTACGGTTACTTTTGACAAGTCCCAACCCCATTATCGAGATTTGCGTCGGCGGTCATCAAGTCTTCACCCTAAACGACTGCTTCGTTCCTTATCTAGTGCGTTCGTTTCACAACCTAATACGGGCGGACGGTCAACTGGCTACCATATCGAAAGGCAGAGGCGTTATGGGGTGTGGCACCCAGTTCACTATTTGGTTTCTTCAGCTCAGTCCAAGTTGAAACAACATCCACCTCTAAAGAGTTTCGTTAGCCACCAAAAACCAAAGCACCCGGTAACAGGAGAGTATCATGGCAGATTCTTCATTGGACATCCAAATGGTTGCAGTGCTAAAATCATGGATTCACCTGAGGAGTCATCATCGCTGCAGAACAGTTCAAGTAAAACTGGCCAGACGTTCGTGGAAACTCGAGAAAGCGACTCAGATTCAACTAATCAAAATGACTCGTGGCGAAGCAAACCGGACAGTGATGGAAGATCGGTAACATTCATGAACAGTGACCTTATCCGATGTCTGTGTATACTACCACCAGACCAACCGGTAATTGTACGTATCAATGTGAGCGGTGTCCGATTCCATGTGCTAAGTACTACACTTCAACGAGACCCATATGTTTATAGCAAGTTTATGGAAGATGCAATCTGGTTACCGGAACAAAGAGAATATTTTGTTGAACGAGACCCCGAAGTGTTTCGCTTTATTCACAACTACCTACGGCATGGAGAAGTGCACTTGCCTTGCGGAATATGTGGCCCCTTGTTGGAGAAGGAATTGGATGATTGGGGTCTCCCACTTGGACTGGATATCCAGCGCTGTTGTCTTGGTCCGGTGATGAACACCAAATTTAAATTGGAATCACTGCAACAGTTTGAGAACAAATTGCAACCCAAATACGTAAAACCAAATAGCTGGATCAGGTGAGTTCAAGCAGTTCCAGTATACACTGATCTGATGGAAGTTTTTAACATCCCCGTCCTTGCCTAACTCAATTTAGGAGTTCAGAATGAATACTGGCACGAGAATCTCCAACATGAATCCAAGAAATGACAGTTCCAAATATTTATTTTTATCTAAACGGAGCAGCCCAATTTAGTGTGCTCGTCTGATAGATAACAAGCGCACTCCTCGGGATAAAGTACGTCATTCTTCAAAAAAGACAGGCCGTTCATCATTAGTTGGCCCAATAAAGTTGTCTGCAACTTCTTGTGAGAGCCTGAACATTTATCTGGGCACTTATGGGTTGCCGACGAACCGGGCAAGCAAGGCGAATTCTACTTTTAAACGACGCGCTGTAAAACTACCAAACCAGATCCGTCATTCGCTTGGATCGAAATTCAGTCTAGGTCACTGCATGCCTCACCGTCGTACCACCTACCTGCAATTCCTCAGTTGAGTTCAGATGATAGCAAGAAACCCAACAAACAATCTAGAGAAGCTGTACCGATGTACTTCTCTGAGTACGAAGTCTGTTCTCTTTAAACCCTAGAGCGATGGTCCCAGGCGTGTTCCCTATTATTGGCTGGCTACGCTTCAGAAGAGTGCCTATTTATTGTCTATTTAAAGTATGCTCCACTAAATCACTCATAGCCATGGACTCACTGTCTTTGGCTCTGTCCAGAACTGAACCATTGAGAATTATATGAGGCACGCGGGTCGAGCATGTTGTCACTCATCCTCCAGGGTATCCTAGGCACACTTGAATTATTGCGTCTGAACAGGTTAATGTGTTGACGCTCTGGCGGTGTGATTCGTTTGTCCAATGCCTCGAACGACGACCCAGCACTTTTCATGGTCGGTCGACTGACACGCTTGTTAGGTCTACCCAGTTAGGTAGCGCTGCGCGCGCCTGAAATCTTCAAGCCACCTTTGATTAGATGTAGGTAGTTCCAGGATAAGCTTAATTCATAGTCCACACCAAAGCAAGAAGCGGCAGGCTTATTTTGGTGGGCTTTGTCTGGCGTGACGTGTTGGTGGAAGGCTTTTGGTGAAGTGATCGGACGAAATGACCGACCATAGTCAATGCTGTTCATAAGCTAGTTGAAAGCTCCGGATTGCCTACTACCGATTTCGCCCATCGTGGGCTTCGTCAGGTAGGTCTGACCATCCGAATCTCTAACGAGCGCCAAATACTTGTTCTAATCCTTATGGCAATGTGCAAACCACTTTATTGCTTATGGCAATAAAGAAGGACCCATGGGCATTTCCGGTGAAGCGTGCAGTTAGAATCTTTACTTGCTGCTCATTTGAAGTTGAATCATCATACAACGTGTTTGGGAAGATTACTTAAAAGGCATTTGTCTGCAATTCAGACAATTTATTAGGTCGTTTAAATTTGTTTCGACCCTCACAGACAGTTTATCCACTCTTCTAGTAGAAACAGCTGGAAGTACATTGTCTTCTTCGAACAAGCTCAGAATATCGGATGTATCAGAGAGTCTCGACCTCCCACCCCCACACCCCAAAAAAAGGCCGGTTTTAACTTATCCATACGGCACGAGGAGGCTTCACTTTGTAACAGTCAGGTTTTTGCACTGTTTCTAAACGTTTGCCATGTTTTGGATGTTCGAGCCACTCACTAGTGGTCGAAAATCGATTTGGCGATTAGTTATGTGCACTGCTCAAAAACAGACGGCAACTGGAGGATGTGGCGCCAACTTCAACACACAGGAAGTTTAAAAGTATGCGAGTCAGTAGCAGTTTGTCTAACAATTGCTGGTGTTACTCTTCTTAATGTAGAAAAATAGGCAAAAATAGCTTTGGATTCACTTACAGGACAATATCTCAAGCAAAAATTGCCAGGTCTCCTCACACTACCATCAGTCTATAAGTACTTCAGAGGAGGAACAACTTCTTGAATGACACTTTCATTTGAGAAATCGCCACTCGGGGAGGAAGCCAGCAAGTGTCCACTTGATGTGGTTTGATTGAAGGATGAGTGGTACTATATTCTGCCTGAGTACGATTTAATCACAGTGCTGATCAGCTACTCGTGTTTGGACGGTTAAGTGTTAAAATACTAACCGGGAGGTCGCAGGTTCGAAACTCTCTGGAGTTTCATGAACTGCGGATTGCTGATGATTCCCAATAAGGATGAAACAGCTGTACAGTGCTTCTCGGGTTTTCGGCATAGACTGGCTCCCCTTACAGGATGAAGTCTCGACTGAGAATAACTTTGCAAGTTTTGCCTTCATTTGTCATGTCAGGTACTGAAACTTCAGTTGTGGCATTTGTATTAAGGCTCCCATGCCATAAGTTAGTCAGTTACTTTAACGTACAAATCCTTCCGAATATGAGCATGCCGGTCGTAATATCTTAGCTTCGGGTGTATAGCGAACTGATTCGCAAAGTTTTGGAGGCGGAAATGCCAGAACATTCCGTCAACGAAATGGTGCCGTGATGCGGTCTCATAATTCTGTCACAACCATCATTCGATTTTTGCTGTTTATAAGCCAGGTGATTAATCTAAAGTTGTCGCAAGTCATGAGACCCAGCTTAGACACCTTTTGTCACCCACTGTAGAAAAATGATACAATTTTATCTATGGAGGACTGACGGTCGGTGAAAAGCATGCGCGGCCAAATCAGTTCGTCGCAAGGTAAATTACACACCTGTTGCCCTTCCAAGAGAAGCCTAAAAGCATTCGTTTTTTTCAGAAAATAAGCACTCCAAAAGATCTCACGCGCCATAGCAAATAAGATTTTATTGGGGAGATTTTCTTGTAATTCTCTTTAGAAGAAGAAGACTGGCTCTGTTTCTGGACTTGAGTTTGTGTGAGCGGGAAGCCAACCGACCATCCTAACTTCAGCTTATGTAGGAAAAATTTTGGTAACATGCCTTCCTGCGCGAATTTTCAAACGTTTCTTAAGGTATAGTCGCACTGCATTTTACCATGGGATCCTTTTTAAAACTCTGGATTCTCTGCAGACTTCTAAGCTTCAGTTTTACGCTGTAAAACGCAGAGACGTGCAGAGGTGTTTCGTGAGTAGACCATTTCATAGGAAGCTACATTCTTGCACTGATTTTCCATGAATTTATGTGTTATATCTACACTCTTGTCAGCAAAATTCATGTTGGTTCGGCTCAAAATTCATGTCTGTCTTATTATTTCCATACAGGCCATACATTTTGTAATTTGAGGTTTGTATATTTTGTTTATGCGCTAAGATTAAAAGATTACGAATCTTATCGCAGCAAAACCGAAATTTAGCCTAAACAACTGTGAAATAAACTAGCCCTGAGCAGGTGTGTCGTGTTTCAGCAATGACTTTGGCGTCTGTTTCCTATGAACAAACACCACAAACAACAGGCAAGCCAACTGCCGCGACTTCACTGACAACAATGCACCCGAATTCGTGCAGACAGAAGGGCTAAAACTTGTGACAAATTCCTAAATCAAGTCCTGTGGAGTAGAAGATTGTAGCGAAATGACATAGGAAACCTGGGAAAGTAAGCCGTATTTTTGTTACTAAAAATAAATGGTGATAGTTTTGAGTGGAAAACTAGAAAAAATACTTGTTCGATTCATTGATATAATATAGGATAGCACTGGGATTTATTTTATAGAAGGAACATTGAAAATAATACGTTAATGGGAATAAAAACGAAAATGAGAACCAATAAGTCGGAAAGCATTTGGAGATATCGCGCAAATTAGAGAAATTATTTTGGCATCCGCATCACAGATACTTCAAAAGTAATTGAAAGTGGGACGAGTTTGGTATATGGATACTCCCCACCCTTCATTGGCAATGTAGGACGTGTAGGATTGGAAAATAGAATACCTAAAATGGCGCTTGCTTTCAGACAAAAAGGAGCAACGAATGAGGATGATAATATAAATATATTGCAGAAAATTCTACCGATACCAAGAGACGTTTCCTAAATATTTCAGCTTTCAACTCCAAAGTAACTAGAATTGAAAAGTGATGTCAGATACCTAGTTTAAAGTCTAATCTTTGGACAGGTTGCAATGTACTTTCATTGAACTGTAAGAGCTTCCCTGGAGTTGCGGACCGCTAATCCGGCAACTCTTAGTCGGTAGTCAGAATATTCTATCCGCTAAGAAATCGAATGTTGTTTATTCTCCTCATTAGGTTATCAGCGCTATCAAGTTCGTGTTTCATTCATTTACACAACGCACTTGTCGTGAGTTGGCCGAAGGCGGATAGTCTATAAAATGAACTCTCTTTCAGATAATTCACTGAACACTTTCCATCAAGCAAGGATGCCGTTAGTGATCCGGTCTACCGGCAAATACATTTTTGTCTGGTAGACTGGATATATCAAGGTATTATATGCTGGGACGCTATATCGTCAGTGGGGAGGTATATGCTCCCCAATGCAGCGAGAGACCGCCAAAGCAGTGAAGTATACCTGGTTGTCTTTTTCTCTTTATTCCCCATAACTGTCTATTTACCAAGGCAAATTGGTTGGCCAAAATGTCTCCTGAAAACCTGTTTTGGTTTCAGCGTGTCATACAGGTAGCGCTGTGGTTGGTTTCAATCACTGAACTCAAACTTTATTACATCTTATGACGAAAATCCGCCCAGTCGTATCACCAAGTAATAGTCCATTTCATTCTGTCGGGTTTTGCTGAAGGGCACTTGGATCATCCCTCTTGGCTCAAACACTTTTTCATGTCCAACATCCTGACAGCTTTAACTTAAGCACATCCAGAATTAGGTTAGATGCTATGCACTGAAGAAACAACAATGTTTTCGGACCCCAGTCGACCCCACCGTATCTGTTTCTTGTGGCTTGTAAGCAGTACTTGGACAAAAATATGCAAAGATTGTTCTTGTTTCTTCGCATCTCTTAGTTCAGTGAATTCTACGTGTTTTAAGCCCGAATAGCGATGAACTGCCTGAAGTCTTTCAGCTGAAAGACATATGACTACATAAGGACACGACCACCTTTAGTAGATAATATAATGTTGGTAGCTCAGGTTTATTCAGTTATTGGCTGAGTTGCTCGCTGAGCTTGTCGGTTTTGTTGCAAACGTTTCTCCCCAATCGAGGTGACATCACCAGTGCGTAGGCTTGAAGTGGGTCGGAGCTGTGCATTGGTGGTGCGTTGGTTGTACCAGCGAGCACGTTAAACTCCCATCAAATAAAGACAGAATAGAAGGGATCTCTAATTCATTTTTGCAGCCTACTGAAAAAAGGCTAATAATGTTTTGTCATTTCTGCATTGACCCGTTATTGACCAGCAGTCAACGGTACCGACACAAAACAAGCGAAAATGGCAATCTCTGTACAACCTATCATGACTCTACTTCGACATCAAGGAATAACGACACAACTTGCCATTATAACACTAATAAGCTGAAAAACGTTTTAGTAGCGAAGTGAAAACTACCCGGCAATGTATATTCATTGCGTCCGTATAAGAGTCCCGTACGAGGAGGACAGGTCGTTTTTTTCGTCCATAAATTTTACTGTTAAAGAAAATTGGACTCTCAATACAAGATTGTCACTATCATGTCCCAGCATTGGCTGTTCGGGACACTCATAGCTATTCCATGCGCACGAACCATTTTTCTTGTCTCCGCAACTCCAGAGCGCCCGCAGTGTGCATGCTGCAAAGATCTATATTTTCATGATGAAGCTGTGTTCTATGGTCATCCAGTCAACTGGACGAAGTGGATTCGGATGCATGGGACCTCTGGTTAACTTCTCTAGTGGACTGATTTGGTGGGCCTAGAGCCACCCTAGTTGATCGCACTTCAGAACAAACAACGCGAACACGCTGTTTAAATAGTCGGACTGACACTGATCATCACGTGTTGACACTAATCGTGCGACCAAGACAGCAAATATGATGAGTACTACACTAGTTAATAACAGTCATAGGTATGTGGAAGAAGAGTGAGGAAATGATTCTGTCAAACTACTTATCACAGAGCCCGGATGCGCATGCCTAGTGTAAAAAACATACCACAGTAGTACATTGCATAAAATTACATGCATCGCGATATCTCGAATATCGTAGCAACTGGAACATGAGAAGGTGTTTTCGTTCTTTCCATCAACCGGTTTATTTCAGATCCGTCAGCAACTTAAACCCACTCTTCTTCTGAAGCATGTTATAACAAGAGGTCTAAAACTGGTCGAAGCAACGGTACGATCGTCGACTTTCCAGACTGAAAAATCTAAATCTTGGCCATGATCTTCGTTGTGGCAATAATACAGGTGAACAGGTTTTCTAGAGGCCGATTAAAGTTCCAGACCAAACTCACTGATTTGTTCATGACTGCTATGTCTTTCGACTTGTCTCCCAGCGACCGGTCAATAGATGCTGATATACAGAATACTGATGTCATATTCCAGATTTGTTTTCCGGTCTGTCGACACAGTTATTCAAGTCGATGTATTCTTACAAGTACTTTGATAAACCCTGAATACAATATTTTAAAAGAATGTTTCCTGGTGAGGTACATTCGCATCTGGTCTTTGGTGAAATGTGTCAGTGAGGTTCAGGACAAGAAATCATTTGAAACTTTCCTCAAGCTCGCAGGCCATGTTCTTGTGTATGCCAACGTTTTGGGCGACACATACGTTGTTCTTGGTAAATATTGTAGAAGTCAGCAACTTGGGATGAAATCAGCTTTGACGCAAAATAAAATGTAGGAAAGTGAAAGAGGATCGCCTGGGTGGTCCATCTACACATTTATTTCATGGGCTTCAACTAGAGGAAGAAGTGTCATGGTCCAAAATAAAGGAATGGGTTTAACTATATCATCTATTGGTGGAAAAGAGCGCTTGAATACCATTCAGCAATATGAAATATTATACTCGCTGAAGGTCTGCTGTTGGTTTCCATTAGAATTTCTGTCCAACATCCCAATGTTTGCTCGTAACACCTGTTGAGGCTTTTCGATCTGGTTTCCTCATAGAACTCACCGACACTCTGATACGATTCGTGAGGTTGCACTTTATTAGCGGTAGAATTAAACTGAGTTGTGTTTCTTTTTCTATTAGGGTCCCACTCTGATTGAGAGTAAAATGTGAGAATGGACACAAAGATATATTCAAACGTTTTTTTCCAGATGCAAGCTCCAATCTACACTGTTCCTTGCAATGAAAATTTGCATAATTTTTCTCAGATTGGTTTACCTTTAATTGTGGTGAATGTAGGTGAGTTTGGCGTCGGTGGAACGCTGAATGTTGGCGGTACCTACCCAACAGGACATGTTCCACAAAACTCATTTTTGTCCAAGAAAAAACTAAACGTAATGAGACCTGTGTTTCTATGTGTGGGCAGCCTGGACACATTTCGACAGTAACTAGATCCTGAGGCTAAAATGGATACTGTACGCGTTACAGCCTCCGTTGGATGTTGGAGCTAATCTGTAACCACGATAACTGTGCAACCCTGTGAAAGTTATATAAAAATGGTGTTCATTCGGGCTTTTCCTAAAGCTCCTCAACGTCCAACAAAATAGCTTCAGACTCAAACTAGTGTTCCTCATTTCTATGAAAAACTTAGGAATGTATTGGCAAAACTACGCCGGTTTCCAAAAACTATGAGCGCTGGATGAAGCCCTTGAGATTGCTATTCATATCGTTCCATAATAAAAGGACTAAATTCTAAACAGGCCCCCTAGTGGCAACGGACTGACTACTCTATGGGTACCTAGTGTTTCTCAAACTTCGCGTATGCTTAGGCTGGGAGACCACAAAACTCCGTATTTATCGAAACACCAACGTGTTAACAGCATAAATAACACGCATTCGCAAAGGGAAAATGATACTGGGTCATTTCGTGCACCCAAGAACATTGGAGTACAAAACGAAGCCGACTATACTCGTTATGAGTGTGAAACCCTTCAGTTATAGTCCGCAGGCTCATTAACTGAAACTAGTGAGCTTGCATACTGTTGCAAAGTCAGTGGGCTGGGTAATAAAACTGATCGACCCCAACTATAAAATGCTTGCCACATAGATTTCTATCAATAATTAATTTACACACTTCGTCTTGGATCAATACACCCTGGTCCGCACCTGATATTTACCCCCGCTGGTGGAGGCTCGTCTACCCCACTATCCTGATGAATTTTCCAAAAAGAAACGCAGGTCAGCACTTGTAAACTGACACCTCGCGGCTGCATTTGAGCAGGTCGAACAAAAAACGTAGAAAATGTATCCGATGACCAAACGGACAGTTGTTTGTAAATTTCCACTAACTGACATAGAAGCTGGCTCTCTCAGTGTTGTACTAATTACCTCATCAAAAGACCATTTATTGAATCCTATTTTACACTTGCCTAAATTAAATTCTTACATTCCAGACCTCACTCGTTTATCCCACTTCTTGAACCTTCTGTTGGCCGCATGGCTGTCTGTCTATGCGGCGGTAGCGTCTGAGGTTACACATAAACTGCGAGGAAGGTTAGCCATATACGCTTAACAGCACACCAATTTGCATTCCCCGAGACTCACCTAAATTTCAGCTAAATCTCTCGTTTATGATGTTCTTCAGATGAATGAGCTGTATAAAGACTGCCTCACGTTCGAGACATCGCAGTATATTTTATTGGCGCAACATAACTCATAAGATTATGGAAAATTCCTCGGAGTTCTACGCGGTAGGTACGCCTAAGGAGATAAGTTAGAGATTTAAATGCCGGGAGGGATCAGGTTTCCGGTAAAAAGACGGTCCAGCTCCGAGGGAGCAACAACAAGGCGGATCAATTGCGAGTGATAAGTGAGCTTCATCCCTGGATGCAAATCATTTAATTTGTGGCTATGGAGCTTGACTTGACCAAGCATTCGGAACAATTGTAGAAGCGAGTGAGTGAAGCGCTTAGAAGAGTACTATTTTGGACACGCATTTGCGAAGTAATATTGTTTTCCGTTTTTCTTGATGACAAAAGTCTTTTCAGTGCCTGATTACACGGCGTGGTGTCGCATGGAGAGTATAAAATAGTTATACAGCGCTCCCCGTTCTCAAAAATACGCGAGAGCATTTGTGAGAGTCGTTATGCGTGTATACAGAGTTTTACTGTGCCTCTTTCGGTTACCACTTATGCTGGCATAAGCGATCAACATATATGCCATAGTTAAAATGACTAGGTAGCCTAGACACACCTGGCCCATCTGGTATGCCGGGGCAAGATGTATCTTTAACTTCTTGGTAGGATTGTTTAAGTACACTTTTACAGTCTTTTGGAAGCCTAGTAAAATCATTGGTGAAATCCCCAGCCACAAGTGGTTGCCACCTTGAGCTGCTACCCCAAGGCATTGATTAAGCTGTTTGAACAATCTTTCGGCTGCCGAGTGGCGAGCGGACACAAATATTATCACAATCCAGGGTATTCAGTGAGCTGTCGAAAACGAATTCTACGTGTGACGAACCACCAAAAAACGAACTAAGCCGCCAAACCTCCTGGAAATTCTCGAGCGGTCGTCTCAGAGTAGCTGTCTGGCAATGAGTTTGCCGCAGACCACCTGAAGTAAGATCAAAACGGGTTAAAAGGCAGATAGAACCCTTCGATGGTAGTAGGGTACCACTGAGGTCCACGTGCTTATAGTATTATGTGCGTTAGATGTCCCCAACCGTCCTAATATGACGGTATTTCATAAAGCACCGGCTCAGTTTCAGAGGTCCATGATAGCCCTAGACTATATGGAATGGCTGGCTGTTCATCTGACTGAAGCACGCATACTGGAATGACAGACCGTGTGGCGCCCCGTAAATTACGTGGTGAAAGGCTATAGAAGCTTGTGATACACCCTCTGATGCACCACAGTTAGTTATCCCATCAAAGGTCAATATAAAAAACTCATTCTCCCTAACGAACCTGAAACAAGCCCAAACCGCAAAAGATATTGTGGCAAGATTGTTGAGCTCACAAAATTTCGAGACATTTTATTTACCGCCTCTTGTCAGCACAATAGATATAAATGAAGTTCTGGAAGATATCAGCTCAGGTGAAAATAACCGAGCGGCATGAAACGACAAGCAGAAGGTGTTCAAACAAGTGTTCAAAAGAATAAAATGTGGACACGTAATGTAGAGTCAGGGACGTGTAAAAATGAAAGAGCGGGATGAGAAGAGAGGAAGGGGGAGAAACGATAAAGTTTTGGCTGCTACCTTCAGCAAACGTGAAAATATTTTTTCTTTAGACACTAGGACCGGTTCCTTCCACTCGAATGCCACAGCCTCTACCCAGCGAAGGGTGAGAGCGGACATTCTACAAACTAATCCATCGTCACGGTTCAACGAATTTCCAGGAGATGTATTACCACTGAAGTCCTGGGCTGTTTATCAGCTGCTCTAGAAAGTCAACGAACTATACGTAGCTCAGAGAGGAGAATAGGTTATCATCATTATCAGCATCAGGTGTAAAAATTGCGTACTTGCCGTACAGTGGATCTAGCTCTGCTCGTTTCGATCACCGACGATTTGGTGAGGTGGAGTAGATAGTTGCCCATTGGGGGTGGTAGATGTTATAAATAGAACGTAAACACAGGGGGCGTAGGTGGACTAATAATTGAAGAAATTGGAAGGAGAGCTATGTATTGAAGACAATAGCTTGGATGCATGAGCACCATTGAGGTCGTGACTGGGCAATGTCTGACAATGCATCTAACGATTGATGTGTCCCGTCTCGGAGCTTGCATTAAGGGAGACGGCAATGACCTTCGCAGCCGAGTTTGCTGGTAATGGCTTTCATACTTCGTTACGAATTCATTGTTTGATGTCTTCTGACTAGTTTACACCCTTCGAATGTTCCTGCGAAAAGCGCCCTTCGAGGAAGTCGGTCGACTGGCATAAGGAGCAATTTACCAAAACAGGGCAACCTATGGAGTGTGATCAGTTCATCTTCCGTGGGCAAGTTATCTCTACCGAAAACCACTTGACGTACTTCAGCATTACTGATCCGGTGTTCCCACCAGACTCGGGCAATGGTCCGAACACACCACTGGTCAAACACCGAATGTCCTTTGACGTGCACAGCGCGCAGCGGCCAGCTTTCTGACCCATTTAGTAATATGGAGCGCACCGCAGAATTGTAAACTCGACCCTTGACGGATAAGCTGGTGTCAGGCCTAAGCCACAGATAACGCGAGTTCACGAAAGCTGCCCCGGCCTTCCTAATCCGAATAGAAATATCTTCTTTGGCTAGACCGCCGGGACTGATAAGGCTGCCCAGGTAGACAACTTTGTCTACTACCTCAATCGGCTCATCCGCAAGCACGAGCCTATGGTTCGAGCCCATCCGGTCTTGCAGTACCTTCACACTTTGCAGGTGTGACGCGCATGCCAAACCGTGAGACAGAATTATTTAAATTATTTAATATTGTTTGCATTATTTTGACGTCAGATCCAAGGAGAGTTATGACATCTGCGCACCCGATATCTGTGAACAAATGCCCCGGGAGCACGTCAACCCCACAGGCATTAGAGGCTGGGAGTGAGTCTTCCATAATCGTATCAATGACGAAAAGGAAAGATGAAAATGGGCAGCCATGACTGACACCACTTGATGTGGTGAACTCAGGCGAGAGCTTCCCGTAGACATTCACACGTCTGCGGAATTTGGCGTACAGCGCCTTAAGGAGGGTCAAAAATTTACGGGGAACATCGTTGCCCCACAGACACTGCCATAGTGCCTGACAGTCCACAGAGTCAAAGGCAGCCTTTGAGTCAAGGGACACAACCATTGTTGGTCGCTAAAACCAGTGTCGCTTTTCCAGAATTTGACGGAGGGTAAAAATGTGACCGATGAATCCTCTTGCGGGACCGAAAGCAGTTTGGTTTTCAGGGATCTGTCTCTCCCTCTGTTCAGTCAACCTTCGAAGGATAGGATCAGAGAGCACCTTCTGTGCCACAGCTAATAGGTTCACACCACGGTGGTTTCCACACAGCGTCCGCGTACCGTTCTTGAAGATAGGAATAAATGTCGACTTGCCCCAGCTTGTAGAGACTTTCTCTTCCTTCCGTATCCCACCAATAAACTTTGTTAGATAGATCACCGGAATTCTCCGGTCCTGGTGCCTTCTCACGTTTCAGTACCGATATTCCGTACCCATAGGCGATTAGGGTTGACATTCCATTCGACCGTATGCACTTTCACTAACGGCTGTGTTGCAGGAGGCCAGATAAACTGCTCTTCGAAGTGTTCGGTCTATCTTTCCAGTCGACGATTTTGAAAGTGAATTAAGGAGCCGCCTTTTTCACTTATCGCTTCACTGACCGTTGCTTTCCAAGGGTCCGTCGATCGTATCAGCTGATATGAGGCGCGGCTGTTTCCGGTAGCAAAAGCTTTCTTCATCTCCCGAGCTTTTGATGCTCACCAAAGCTTTGTCTTTCCTTAGGCCCTTCACTATTTGGCGTTTGAAGGATTTATATTCACCGTCGTACTTGTTGCCTGCTAGTATGGATTCCCCGGCATCAAGCAAGACTAGCGATCTCGACTATATCCAGTGGTCTTGTGGTCGAATCGGAAATGTCGGACAGACAGCACCGAACGCCGCTAGCATCGTTCCTTTCATATTTTACCATGCTTCATCCACGTGCTTGCTACCAGTGCACGGTTGGTTTACTGTAGAGAGTTCTTGAGCTAGCTCAGATCGATACTTTTGAGCTATGGTAGTTCTTCGAAGATGGCGGAATGGCATGCTGCTTGCTGACTTGCAAGCGCCTGATCGGAAACGAACTGCCAGGCGTGCACGCAACATGGCGTGGTTGGAATCAGATTGTGTGCCCCAGAAGGAAAGCCAGTCTTGAAATGTGGCTTACCATCGGTGGCTCATGGCCACGTGATCCAAATTGGTTCAGTTGATTTTCATGTGGTGACCGCCAGGTTACACGATGCAAACGTTTATGCTGAAAGTTCATACTGGCCAGAAACTGTTTATAATCGCAACACAACTCGAGAAGTCACCCTCCGATGTCTGTATGACGAGCATCGACTCCGAATCACCCGCCCAAATAAGATTCCAAGGAGCTCCGATGACAGACTTGGACATGCATATGGCTCGCAAGGATCAAAATGTCAGTAGTTCTTGCTCGAGGAATAAGCCCGGATAGCTCTTGGTAGAAATTATCCTTCTCAGCGTCAGAACTGCAGTCCGTTGGGGCATATACCGATACTAAAGGCACCAATTTATATTGAGCTGGACCGAGCTGGGTAACAGAACGGCGCAAACACGACTGTTCCCTGTAATCCAATCCAACAAAGCGCGTTCAGCTGTAGCGCTGCGTCCAACTGCCACGCCAAATATTCCAAGAGTCATCGTTTCTGGATCACCAGACACACGGAGAGTGAAATGTGAAAGAACTGAGTTCGTGCTTGCCGTTCTGAGATGCACAACGTTTGGGCCTTGTATGCATATTTCGGAGACAAAGCATGCATCAATTTTAAGGGAGTATAAGGTTTCAGGGAGCATCGCTTGTTTGCCAATTTGACATAGAGCACGGACTTTAAAAGCTCCTTTGTAGAAAGGAGCTCGCAGATATAACAAATCGTTACATTGCTTATTGTTAATAGGCAGCGGAGTGTACAAGACACATCAGTCAGATAACTGACAATCAAATGGCCTAGTAAAGTTTGCTTGGTGGGGTTGGAAAAGAACACTGTGAACCGAGAACTGTGCGGGAAAATGATACTCCCAACCCCCCAGGCTTAAGAAGTCGGTTTGGTTGAGGTACCCCACTTTGAACCTCTGACTCAAAAATCTAACCCGCGAGGCAGCGGGAATTAGGGTTTTCTTTTGGGACCTGCCCAAAGCAGATGACTCAATAGTCTAACCTGCTCGGCTGCACGACGTCAGCCTAATCCAAGGGCGCAGGAAGTAAGGTATTACGGCCCCACTCCTGATGCGGTTGCGCGCAGCCGGTGCCTTTTGAGCAGCACCGGACTTTGGTTTTTAAAGTATTTCAGCCGTATTGAATAACGCCCCGGCGGTCACGGTCAACCGTTGGGCGATCGGAGTGTTCGGATTTTAGGATTTTAGATTTTCTAATCCGTCCTTCCTCGGGGGAAGGCAGCATCGCTGCTTCCATGAATATGGATATGCTGGTCGCCTGGGTAAATTACCTCACTAACTTCACACTCCTATCGCAGGGAACAGTACCCCCAGACCGCCTTGTAGCACGATTACTTGTAGTAAGGGGTCTCGCTACTCTTGGTCTGACTGCTCCCCTTTGGCCTTCCTGGAATTGCTGCACCTTGTGGAATGACGTTTCAGCCAGTGTAGCCCGCGGGGTCATTGGAACTCTCGAGCTTGACCACCACATCATGGTGGTAGCTTTAGGTCGGCAGAGTAATTCACACGAGTTGGGAACCTTCAATCTTAGAAGTCTTTGCTCAGGTAGCCAGTCGAGAGATTGCCACTTGATATGAACTCTGTAACTGACTTATGCGTTGCGCTATATGACGTCTAAGTGTGTGTAACTTTCACTACTGACCAGCCGATTTTGGCCAAACGTTTCAGTCTTCGAAGACTAACCGGAGACTGCACTTTCAAACTTCCCCGCAGATTTAGGAAAAACGGAATGCTGCTGATTCTCAGTGAGGATAAAACGGCTATATATTGCTTGTCGCCTTTTCGGCATAGATTGGCTTCACTTACAGGACGAAATCCAATGAATTTTGCAAAATGCCCTGATAGGCGTTTAGATAACTGCCTATTTGTTCTGCCTAAGTCTATGCTTCCACAACTGCACTCAAATTTTTTTTTAAAAAATAGGCTATTTCTAATCACCGGACTGGATTTTCGATGTTCCTGTAGGCATACCAGGTCATCCGCTTGAAACGTGCGTCCTGCATCACAATTAAGGGGTGATGTATTCTGACTGAAATTTCCGCGCCTTAAAACAACAACTGCATACAAAATTTCTTTTTTGGCGAGTACTGTGTTTTGTAACTTTGCACTATTTACGAACCAGCAGCTTGAACTTTGGCTGTGGCCTCTAAATAATTCGATGCTCTGTAAGTTGCTGTGAAGGGTTATCAAATCTGTGATATGTCGTGAGTCAATCATAAACGGTGCAATATAGAATCTCTCTAGCATAGAATATCCATCGAGCGCAGAGCGAACGACCTAGATGACTTGCCTAGGGCCAGTCAGTCCCACTGAGGCCTAAAATGGGGGTGGTGAGATAGTAAACATTTCGCTGCCCGAAGCGCTGTAGTCGGCCTCGGCTGGTTGCAAATATTCAGAGGAAAAGTCTAATGGTCTCCCCTTGTCATCAAAGGATTGCGGTGACGATGCTTCCACCGCATCTTTGTGATTAGAGTGATGCTTCAGAGTCGTGATGTTCCGGCGAGGCTATGCTGAAGATAACTTCCGTCAAACGTTTGAAGGTTTGATATATAGAATGGAAGCTCCTCAATTTCGGCTTGCAATAGGTCAGTGGGCGGCTGTTTAATAGAAGTACAGCCGGGGATAAAACATCAGTATCGGTCGGCCAAACTGCAGCCCGGTAATCAAAAATTGCTGTATTTAAAGAAGCGTGTATCACAACGTAACCTATCGTGGACAGTTTACGTACTTTCTCAGTTTTTATGGTAGTGTGAGGAGATTTTGTAAGTTTCAATAGAGATTTCATCCTGCCAGCGAAGCCAAACTGAGCTGAAATGAAGAAAAGCACTGTACAGCTGTTTCATCATCAGTACTGCGTAACTCTCGAAACTCAGAGTTTCGAATCCGCGACCTTTCAGTCAGTGGCTGACCACAACAGTATGACCACGAGCGGCTGATCAGCAGTGTGATCAGCTCTCACTTAAACAGGATATAGCGCCACGTATCCTTCAATCACGGGACCCACATCACGTGTTCACGTATTGACAAGCTCCGCGAGTGATGACTTCATAATCTTGTCCTTCTGCAAACAAAAAAGAAACAACGTCTGCTGTTTGGCCTCAAAGGCTCAAAAAATGTGTTCAGATGACAAGCTGGCGCATTAAAACTATTGGAAACACTCTAGAGGAAAATGGTTACACTGGTTGGTTTATCTCACGCGATATACAGATCCTGGCCGAAACAGTCGAGTCCAAACAGATTTTTCTGGTGCAACCTTTCAAAGATGACTCGTTAACCGAGACGGTAACCAGAAACCTCTCCGACGCAGCAAGATCCATATCCCGCGAGGCTAAACCTCGGTGTTTCTCCTCAACTTCCACTATTCTATGCCTGCAAAATAAAGGAAAACTGCCAGTGCTGATCTCATTGATGGTTGCTTGAGAATTCAAGTGCGTATGTGGTGCCACTTATTAGGTTCGTACGGTACTTGTCTAGGCAGACTGGAAAACATTTCCCAAAATGGCTCGTCCTGCGTCCTATTGTAAACAACCTTGTCGACTTAAGACAAGTCGTTGATCGGAAAAGTGCATTTCGTGCGTCACAGACAGGTCCAAATCGGTCAGATTACGTAATCTCGCGAACGTCGAGGCTATTGACACTCGACTGATTACACCCGAACTTTGCCCACGGGAGAGATCTGCCTAATCCATTCAGCTGAACTGGCCCACCGATCGCCTCTAATCTGTCAATGGCACACACTTAGCCATATATCATACATAACTCAAACATTTGCGTGTTAGATTAGCTTTGCCCAGTCTCACATGCAGATTTTTCTACCCCCATGTCTACCTTACCGTAATTGGTTCACTTTTGTTACGCTTGATCCTATTTGTGCCGGCCAGAGGATGAATCACTGGAAACACGCCCGAGGGCAATAACAGAAAACAAGACAAGTATCAGCCTCACCAATGACTTCAAGTAATTGTTGTAGCCTCTTAGGTTTCTATGTGACCCTTAGAAAGGGTTGCCCCACAATCCATCGTTGCTAACACAGCGTTAGTCTAAACTGAGTCAATCGATGATGCCTATTCAAAGTGATGTAGACCCATCCTGTACTCATGACTGCACGTGGAGAAATTCATGTGCGACAACTATCATTCGGCTAAGTCTGGCTCCTTCAGTGCAATACTTTATTTGTGTCACTCACGCGACAGCTGGAAATTGTCCTGAATTTTTGCTAACCTCTATGATATTACTGGCTCGCAGCTACTCGAGATTCCAACCCCCAGCAACAACGCTCATTTTCGGCCGTTTGCGTCGAACTCAAGTGATGTAGCGCATACAGGGAACGTACTCGAATTCAAGATTAACTAAATCTCAGCAATATTACCAAGCAGAGACGATTCAGTCATTCAGAAGTAGACCAGAATTAATTTTTATGGAGGCATGAATTTATTAACAGACAGCGATAAACATAAGTTTGTATTCACGTCACGTTTGAAGACTCCTTCTCCTGCCCAGGTGCACTTATTTTAGTCAGACAACACCAAAGGGGAAAAACACTGGATTCAAGTTTTGCTCAAAATAGATCTCATCATCAGTACGTATAATTTGTCACGCCGGGATCTGAACTTCTGACGTCTGACATGCGAGTTGGTGATTCAGGTGCATCCAGGGTGCGCTGGTGAAGTAGCGGTATAACGGTCGTCCCATATCGGACTTTCGGAATACAAACGCCGACATGGCCAATAATACACTGATGAAGAGCTCTAGTGAGAGCGAAACTCGAGTCCACTACATCTACCCTTTGATGTAGACTTGTTAGAACAACTGTACTAGGACAACAGAAGGACTGTTCAATCGAAAGCGACGTGAGTGCAAATTCTACAGATCCCACGGCCATCGACAACTAATAAAAGCGGTGGCGGTAGTTTAAGGTGGCTAGTAAAAGTGGACGGAAAAATGTGGCACTTCTAGTTACGGAGCTGTCTGATTTTCTGGATTCCATTTCTTAGCGTTTTGGATCGATATCATTAAACCACCGTTTCTGTGGGCGAAGTGAAGAGTGGGGAATGACAAACCAAATATCGCAGAATTTTATCGCCGCATGCTTTTTTCACCATATTTCGTTACCGTTCAATTCAATTTCCAACCCAAGTACCAAGTGTGCAGGCTCGCGGCGTTACGAGCTATCGCAATGTTGTAAGACGAAAAAGGAGATTAATTGAAATCAATGAACTAGAGAGGTAAGGAATGTGCATTGGATTAGGCCTTCGAAGAAACAAATGTTTCGTGATTCATAGAGATAAGAAGAGATGAAAGCATGCCTAGTAAATCAAAACAGATGTGTGTGTGTAAGGAGCATGATTATGGTTGAATCCCCAAGAGGAAATCATCAGAACAAGCTAACCTCTGGAAAGAATAATTTTCAACGTATCTTAACGTGACAGAACTCTACCTAGTTTAGTATCAATCACTCTGATTCATTCATATGCTTGTTAACGTCTGTAAGATTAGTTCCACACGTCCGACCACTTCCCTCGTTCATTTAGCTGAGACGGAATCAAACATACCACAAATATTTATGCAGTGTGCGTGATATTCACAAAGTCCCCAAATGAAATGAATTGCTCAGTGTTGATAGTTGCAGGCAACTTGAGCTTATTCCCTCTGTGATGAGCGTAAATATGAGATTTTGGTCTTTAGCTTAGTATTGATCGATGTGGTCAAAAACAGGGGCAGTGTCACAACAATCAAACGAACGTTGTGAATCTTTAAACAGATTGTGTGGGTGACAGTATTTTCGCCTATAAAACTATGGGCTGGCGTCTTAAAGTATACTTGCCACCAAGGACGCTTGCAAATGTCCTACATCTTTGTCAGAAGTTTTAGACGGAAGTGAGGCCAGTTGTCTCAAGGTATATGTATCACTTCGCTCATGTACTCCACAAGTATGGTTTCGACGCTGCATGAGCCACTGCTTCTTTGTCCAACGACTTAGTCCTCTTGTTAGTTCAATAAAAAAACCTTTTGATATTCCTCTTACTAAAGTGATATCACAGCGTCCAACTCAAAACGACGTTAGCGATGGCAATATTTGTCGAGTCTCCTTGGGTAAGTGACCGTACACCAAAGGCCAGACGAATGCCAGTCAGGCGATACTTTCATTCTTGTCATCCGTTTTTACCGCCTTCACGCGGACCGTCTTGTATAACAAGGTAAAATCAGGTACTGACTAAAGCAGCGCTGGCCAGGCGAAAACGTGATACCTTTTGCGTCACCGTTTCCCGCAGCAGTCGGAGAAACTAACCCACGATGGTTTGGATGAATTTCTTTGTACAAATTGCAGTACCACACTCCGAACACAAGCCTATAGTTTCACATACTTTTGTGTGTAAGAAGCGTAGTGTGCTCACGGCGGCATTCTAACTTAACGTGGGATTGCTATCGAGATGTTCTGGTTGAGTCTGAGATGTAAATGACTGTTTGTTCTCCCTGATCAAACACCTTAACAGTTTCTCGCAAAATCCGGTCCGTGATCACTGCAACGGAAACCACCCAACAAGACTCACAGATCCCTTAACTTCTTAAAATAGAAACTCGTTATAGGCACACAATAATATTTTTGTTGAACTAGTATGGAAACGATCGACTCATTACATTTCTAATCGACTTGAATTTGTAGACAGTGTAAGGAGATATTGGAATGGGGATGTCAGCCTGTGTTGAAAAGCCGAGGAGCACTGTATAGCTATCTTAGTTTTATGGGAATCATCAGACGTGCGCAACTAACGAAAACCCAGGAAGCCTGGAACTCGGAACCTCCCAGCTATTAGCTCAAACACTTAACCGTCCAGCCATGAGCGTCCGGGCATCACTATGGTAAACTCACACCTGAACAGGATATAATGCCACTCACCACGTCAAAGTGCGAGGTAATTACTCTGCTGATCTGCCGACCATGACCGGTCGGTTTAGTCTTCCGCCATTATCCGGGAGACCGCGGGTTCGAATCTTCATAAAGATTCGTGGTATGCTTATTTCTGATGACTCCCAATAAGACTGAATAGCCCGTACAATGCTTCTAGTCGGTATACAATGACTTCACCAACGGGCTTAAATCTCGACTAGAATTTATTTTGGTTGGGTTATTGCATTCGACTTCTGCTGCTGCTGATTTACGATCGGATACTTCGGAGCATATCATAGATGCACTTAGGCCTGTCATTTATCACCTCCCCCATCGGTCTAGGTAGATGTACGAGCTTTGAGGTTCCGTGGTATGATTATCTTTTATCAGTGTTATGAGTAGTGAAAAGTCAATAAAATTTCACTGAGGAATATATCTACGAAGATATTCAGTCAGTTGGAGCGTCGGATGTGGTGTAGGAATAATCGTTCGGCTACTGCCGACTTTTTTCATCCGTTGAGCTATGGTACATGACCGTGTTGCAATGAATACTGACGGCAGAACTTGGGAGCTCGTACTTGTTCGACTCCAGAGCTTCGTCGTGGATACTTTCAGACGTGTAACTGTCTTCATGAGAGGCCGATTTGTCTGCAACCAACAGCATCCGTTTACCTCTTTGGTGGTGGTTGAATCAAGTGACTGCAGTTCCAGAACATCTACTCCTCATTTGGATTTGATCTATGCTTAGCTTTCTACAACAAAGTCCTGCATTCTTAAAAACCCAGCCTTGTTATGCTCACCTAATGATAGGTGGGACTGACACCGTTGGTCAAACTGCCATACAATTAAAGGACCCTAAGATGTAAGTCTGTCGCCCATTCAGTAAGCACAACTATTCAGGGACGATATTGAGTAGAACAAAGTGGAAATTAGCGACCGAAAAGGATCACATTCAACGTTCAACTATCCAACACTCATGGGTGCGACAAATAAGAGTACAGCCAAACAGCAGAGCACATCCCGCAAAAGCGTGTGTGAAATGTGCAGAGCTGTAGCATCCGCAGACTGCAACATTTGAGGGTGAGAATTCTATAGAAAATCATAGAGTTGTGTGGGACCAAAAAAAGCTCGACCACACAAGACATACTGGAATCTGACTCGTTCTACTTCCTGTGTCAAACTTCTAGCGTTAACATGTACGTGAAAGTGTGCGATAGCTTACATAATAATTGATGGGAGATTCTAATCACTTGGATGAATGAAACGTTTATTCTGTTATTCGGCCTAAAGTGCAGTGTATACATTTCTTCGAGGCTCACTTTGGCCGATTTCGATGCCAGCAATGTATTTTTACCAGAGGCAATACTATCAATTGCATTGCCGAAGCATCGTCAAAAGTCACTTGACAGCTTCCTCACTTGGTCACCAGATAGTACTTTTCTTGTAAGCTATCCACACGTGGAATTTGTGGAAACAGGAAGCTCAAATTAATACAAAGCAATACGGTGCTTACTTCTGATAATCGATTGAATCAAATAGAGGGCTACACCTATTTAATTACCCCAAGACGTGCCGAACCCGACAGCATTGAGTCCGAATAAGCGTGTCAAAAACCAGCATGTGGTAATTACTTCACGGATGTCTGAATTTTCCTAGAATTAAAGTTTAAACAGTGGTTTTGCGGCTTTCCATAAATTAGTTGGCCTTTATGTACTCATAAGTGAGACAATCCAAGCAGCTTACTGCTGATTTCATCTAAATTTCCTGGGTTTCTATCGCCCCTTTACGCTGACTAGAATGAAACCTTCTCAGATATATAGTTAAAGTGTGTAAATATCACTCACGCCAACCTGTATATTCTCTTACTCCGCACTTTCTCCCGTCATTGATATCGCTGATCAGACTGGTTTCAGCTTTGCAATTTTGGGATCAGTCGTTTGGTTTCGTTGGACAGACTATTCATATCTGAGAACGCACTGTATCTAGCATCTTGAATGTGGTAAAATGAAGCGCTGGGAAACCGAAATGAGGTATACGTCACACGGAAAAAACACTTTACCACCAAGCACGAGTTCCCAGTTTTCCACACTGTTTCCGCTGTTTCGGAACCGATTTCACATCAGAGGTAACTACTTCCACAGTTGGTCCTCAAAGGTGATCCCACAACATGAGGAAATCTATATGAAACTGTCAAACACTTCAGCAGTACAAACAGATCCTCTTGAAGGAATTTCGGCTTGCTGTGAATGGCTGTCGTTTACCGGTTCTCAGGAACAATACTGTTCCTACTGGAGAAGTACGGATACTGCGATGTCTCGAATATCGTACCAATTGAAACATGAGTTGGCCTTTGTAGAGCACATTCAGTTGAAGAATATCATAAACGAGAGATTCAGTTAAATCTCCCGTGAAAACCAAACTGATATACAAATGGGTGTATTTGTCGAAATACGGATATGCTTTTAGCGAAAAGTACAACTGCAAAGTGTCTGTTGATCCCAGAAAGGTGAAACAGAAATGCATTAATAAGGTCCCCGTTTTTATTGCATTTTGTTGGAAGTGACATGAATTAGAAATAGCCCATGACTTTATTCTACAATTTCAGTCGATTCTAACATATTTCCATCTGTTTTGACTCATTGGCTTAAAAGAATGTATACATTTATTGCCTTTTAATGTGACGAATTTCATTGTCGTCGTTTCAGGCCATGCGAAACGATACGCGCGCGTGCACAAACACACACATGAGCGATCTGTCACTGCCGAGCTGGTTTAACCGCTTAAATGCTGACGAATTCGATTCAGACAACTAACCCATTTATTCATCTTTCCTCTCATGAGGTTGATTCGCTCGTTGTTTTGAGCCATTGGTTGATTTCAAAAAAAAAGATTTCCAATAACGGCGGCAAAAAGCTGAACTTATGCATGAGCGGGAAAGGATACGAACTGATGCACAAATGTTGGTGTGCGGTCCTTAAAACGAAAAGGATAAATTTGCATAACGAAAGCCTCAAGCTGAATAACTTTCTATCGGGTCATCGTCAAATCGATCAAAGTTAAATTCACAAAAGGTCGTACGTTCAGATGTGCCGACAAACCCAGACAACAGCTCAACCACAAACACACACCCAACGTTGTTTGACGATATCACCTTGAGAACAAGACAGTGTTGTGAGGAAACTCATCCGTGAGTTTCACGAAATATGCAAATCTTGACTACAAACTTGTTTTTCAACGGTTGATGGTGATGGAAGTGAATTTGAAAGAATCGTCTCTTTATAAGATTCTGGGAGATGCGCATTCATTTTAAGGCTAAACCGTCATTCCTTTCTGATGAGGCGCTATCGAATGATTGGTTCAATTACGACTACGAAAGCTAAAGGTGGAACATGAAGCAGCGGTTCCCGCTGATTAGCTTGAAAAACGAAATGAGAACAAACAACGGTTTAACAGGATTATGGAAACACGTTTCGTGGGATCTCCTTCGACTCTGTACTACCACCACCACATTCAATGTGGATAAAAACCAAATAGCATGGCGCCCGAGTGGGCAGGTGTGAGCGAATGATAATAGGGTCTTCGCGCAATAAGGGGTTGAATATGAGGTTTGAAACGGGGCGGATGAGGATAAGACCGGTTGGCAACGACGATAGAATAGGTCTGGAATGTATAGGCTGGAATTTTATACGGTTATCCTTACAAAGATGGAGCCAAACTAGCAACGGCTCTTGTCCAGCGCTAATGCGAGGCCCTATTTTGAAGATAGACAAACCAGAATAAGCGTGGTCTGTCACTGCAATCGGCTGCTACAGAATATGCTTGGTGATGGAGAGCCCCACACTTCATCGATTGATTGGAACAACCAACTGGGTGGGTCCTGAGATAGCCCAAGAGATAAATTCTTTTATCCTACCTACGTACATGCTTCCACACTTACATTCATAAGCTGACATAGTTTGAGGTGGACAGAGTAGTGAAGCCATGCTTTACGGTCCGCAGTGATAACTGTGCCATTGGGACAGATACGAGGTCAGAAGCGGTACACATGCACTGTATAGCACTTTGGAGGAGGTTGTAAACCTCGCCTCTCCTGAAGTCCAATCAGTTAGGTAGAGAATAGTGGTGACTTAACTAAGATGAGAGTGGAAATTTGTCTTATAAATGCACCGGAACACTCATTCTGGTACACCTTTTGGATGAGGAAAGAAGAAGACTCGTGAAATGTACAAATCCAGAATGGTTGAATTTAGAAGAGTACTGTCAGATGAACGACCGGTAGTGAGTTTTCACAGGACATCTAAACAGATCAGTTTTCAAAGCCCTAAAGTAATCAATCCAACACTTAATGCCTGTGCTATCAGACAGGAAAAGTGGGCTTTGCTATTAGATTCCTGGAATATGTAATTTGATCAACCTTGTCAATTCGAACTTTTCCTTTGCATCCAAGGCAAGTTTGACAGAAGATGAAATATGTATCCACTTTTCCACAAAATGCTACAGTGAGAACTTTCTTTTTCTTTCAAAGGAACAAGTCTAGTAAGGAGCAATATACAAAACGCTTTTACATAAAGCTGAGCTGGGTACTATCTAACGTAGTGGTTCTTAATCCGGGGGTGGAGTGAATCCAGTGGGTGATTTCGAAGGTTCATGCAGGGAGATGTGGGACCCAAACACCGGAATCCAACTCATCTGATATTTGAATCACCAGACAACGGTCCCGATATTTCTGGTTATCCCCGTCTGTTTACTACCTAGCGTCGACATCACTCGACGACGGCATGGCCAGAGCTCGTTTTTCGCACTGAAATCCGCAGTTCTCCCCGTCCGAGGCAACAGGTTGCTGTTGCTGTTGCACTTTGCGTGCCTCAACAGTAGCCTTATCAGTCTTTCTGCTACACCCGTTCCAGGGTTGCACACGCGTAAGGCCTAATCGTGTAAACGCGTCCACTTCACCTATCAGTCGAAACCTCAAAAAGTATGTAGCCATTCACCATTGTGTCACCAATAAAGGCAGCAAAAGCCCGCGTATATCATGACAAAAAGTCAAATGATAATCGATGGAGACATGAAGAACGAGCAAACGGGGGGGGGGGCGGTGAAAACGGCCATATACTATCACAAGTCTAACCCCGCCAGGTCGCACACGCTGCCCTGCAGCAGAATCCAATCCCACAACATAGCAGTTTGTGTCTTCGTTTCTTGTCACTTAGTATCTGGTAGACTTACTATAAACGGCTTCAAGACCTTTCTCATCATGCTTGGTATAAACCGATCATATTTCTACTATCCGTCATCCATCCTATTTGGTGTGTTCATGGTCACTATTTTGTTGTTTATAGGCCCTCTATGGGGAATATTTAGTCTTACTCTTAGTGTCTGTCCCACTCGGTTGTAGAAAATGATGCTATAATACCAAAAACGGTAGAAAAAACGGCTCATTGGTACTTATCTCCCTCATATTGAAGAAGTTGGCAACAGTCTATGGAACCGTAAGCTGCGTTGAACATCCTCATAAGCACTTAATAGGGTGCATACTTGGTCCCGACTGATTTATCCTTCCTATCGATTTCTGATTATCATGACTCATGTGTCGTTTTATCTACTGGACAACTTGGGTTTTCATTAACAGACAATGATTCGTTTGACATGAATGCGTGATTTGAAATGTTGGAGGGGTTTGGTTCAGTAAATTGCCTTTTTTCGTGCCGATGTACATTTATGAGTCAAATTACACGTCGATTACGGATCAAAATAGGTGGACAAAAAATGCGGAGGCTAGATATGGCATGACAATTTCAAGTACACTTCTGCGTTTCCTAGGCACATAAGAGTTCAGTTGTTCGGTTAAAATCCTAATCAACATCTTACTGTTGCCCAGTTTGTCTATTGACCTACTATCCTTCTCTGTCGGTTACAGATCACCAAGGTGGCAAAATTTCCGTGCAAAAGTGTGGTCGGCGCTCGCAGTAATACCAAAGTTCAATACCGGAGCTAAACCAAGGCGCTCAGTCAATGTCACAGACTCCTATACATTTTTCAAAGAAGGAGAACGTGGTAGCAATGTGGATGAGGCTGATATAGAGCAGTTTACAGACTTTCGAAACACTGACAACGTACGCCAATCGGGATCATCAAACAAGACGTACACGGTTTCCTTTGCTTCCTCGCCACATCCAACCGTACATTCCGTCTCAGACTTATCTCAAGAAGAGGAAAGCTGGGTACGGTGGTTTCGGCGAACATACATTGTCTGCGAGACACTGACGGTCATTGCTGCGGTGATTGTGTTTATGCTTTCAACCTGCAAAGAGTTCCGTGAACCAATCATTCAGACACTGCCATCGACACATTTCAACGCAACAACAAAGGAGCCGAATCAAAAAAAATTTGCTCTTCCTATCCTTCCACTCATCTCCATGGATATTGGTTTTACCGTTCTCATCACCATTGACATCTTGGCGCGGATGATATTTTGCCCAGCTATTCGACCTTGGCTTTTCTCGCTACAAACAATGATAGACGTAATGTCAGTCATTCCATTCTACTGTGAATTCATCCTTCGTGAATTAATACGGCAAAAGGCAACAATGGAGACGAACGGAACACTTGGCACGCTGATAAAAGCCGAAGAATACATAGTGGTATTGAAAGTGTTTGTGGTGCTTCGACTATTCCGTATCGTTCGGCGTCATCGAAGTAGTATTGTCCTATTGTATACAATAAGAACAACTTTGGTCGACTTGACTATTATCGTGGGTCTGATTCTCGGATTTGCTTTGTTCTTCGGTGCTCTCATCTATTTCATTGATGAAAGTTTTCACGATATTCCACGCGGCTTTTGGTGGGCCTTGATCACAATGTCCACTGTGGGATACGGAGACTTGGTACCTTCTAAAGCGTTCGGATATGGCATAGCAACCGTCTGTGTACTCACAGGCACCCTTCTCATGTCCTACACGATTCCTATTTTGGTCAACAATTTTCTTTTATACTACGAACATGCAGAGCAGTTATATATGATCCGTCGGGTGCATTGCACGGCCAAACACAAGGCCGGACGACGAACTTTGTCCAAGTACGCACAGAAAGCGTTAGCCAGTGCCAAGGGTTTGGTAAATGCGACTCTGACAAAATCGTCAGCCAAAGGCAGTGCAAATCAAATGCAGGTTTTCCAGTCCAAGGTCAGTGAAGTAAAAGAACTTGACGACAGTCGGACAACGCAACAAACGGACCGAAGTGTCCCCCCACAATAAACTCACCAAGCACGAGTCAGCGCACCAAGTTGAACCATGTCCCCACAAGCAAGCCATATGATTCCATTAATGAATTTATCATCATCGGCTGGCGATCATCTGTTTACCATTTACCAGGGTCTATGCTCCCGTTACTTACTTACACATCACCATCAAATTCCTTGTGCTGGTTCATAAAAATACTTATTTTTCGCCGCTCGTTTGACATTCGGGCTTGTGAAGTGGAATGGACAGCAAGCAACACAGAGAAGAGAATACGACGGGTGTTGTGCTCAGTTGAAAAACCTGCGATGGGGGACATACTAGCAGGTCCGTTGGAGCACCTGTTACGAAGAGGTTGTCCTTCCTGGTGATTCAGGTACCCTACTGATCAGGATTGGAGTCAACGTAACGCCAACTAAATCGCAAGGTTTGTAGCCAACGTCCGTGTTTTTAAAACTAGGAAATATACTTGCCAAAGCACTCGATCCCCCTTGAGGATACTGGCCATGTGCCCAAAAATGGGTAAGCCCCAAGAAATTGAAGCAACCATCTTGAAAGAGCTCATGATGAGTTGTACATTGAGAGTTCGGGTTGAGTGTTTTCAAAAACAGGGAGGGCCTAAGGACGTTAGTTCGATCCACATAGTGAGCCCTGCCTTAATAATGCTAATCACTGTTGGTTCATCGGTACGATTACTGTATCAGAAAACGAGAATTCATTCGGGACAGTATCATTTCGAATACTCCTCTCGGCCACAAAACGTAGTACACGCACAAACTGTTCCAACGGACGAGAGTTCGCAATGGAGTGTGGGTGGGGTATTGGTCGTCTGAAGCAAGGCCAGTAGTAACTGAGGTTCTCCTGTGCGAACATCTGGTGATTTCTGATTAGGGTAAGCAAACAAGCGAGGCCAGTGAATGGTATGAATTTATCAAGCGATTAATGCCTAGTGGCTGGATTGCTATCGTGAAAGCAAGATTTGACTGATCACATTTTCTCGGGTATTGTGACACGTGATGTGTTATGTGGATTGTGACAGAATAATTTGCTTGCGTTCGTACAGTTATCTTGATATAACGCTCACAACAGTTGCAGGTGAACATGTGGATACAGCTGCATGGGGAGAGCATTGCTGGAGGCCGTTTGGTCTCATGAATGTAACAGATATGTCCAAGGTATGTTCTTTTAAGTAGCGCATTCTCAACCAGCCACATACCTAGGGACACTATCGCAAGGAATATGCCCCCGCCCCGAATTAAACTACAACCGGAAACACTTGCTCCATCTACGCCTTTGTCTGTGGTTGTGTTAAAAGCTATGCTGTAAAGAACTAAACAGACACATGTGGCACGAGAAAAAACTGGAGAGGCCGGATGTATAGTAGGAGCAGAATAGGCATTACTGAGAGCCAGTTGATTCCATCTGACATCGTTGAGGTTATACTCTCAGTAAAAATGTGCAGCGATTTTAGGACATTCTGATCAAAAGCTATTGGCATCCTTTTAGCTTACACATACACTTTTCGTGAATCACAACAGTACCAAATGTATCGTAGCTTGGTGCATCATGAGTTTCACTAATAAGGCAACGTCCCCACACCACAGGTGCTGCGAAGCAGGCTTTGGCAATCCTACAACTTATTTGCTTATATTATCGTTGTAACGGTACCTTTGTTGTCCAACTCTGGGGCAAATATTAAATTTATTATGCTTGGAGATGGTAGACACCCTTCGACTTTGCCCGGAAAAGCCTAAGCCGCGAGCCCATAGGATCCCTATGATGATCACTAAACCAAGTTTCTGATTAGGACTTATGTATGTATCATACCATTCTTATGTGTATTGTATTGTCTTTCGTGTGTAGATTATGCGAATTACCCACCTTACCAATCTTGACATCCCTGCCTGTTAAGTCACAGCAGCGCCAGAAGTGACTTCCGTGGCCATCGCTGTACACACCGAACTGATTAGTGGCCAGCACTAGCTAGTCATGTGTGTCCATAGGGTGCGTCGTATGATTAGGCATACCTCGCACACACTGCGCTTCTAGACAGTTCCGTCATACTCGTATGCTTTGACAGCTAAGGAACATCAGTCGGGGCTTCAGATCACTTCAGAACTGCCCTTTCTTGTTCACTCTCCAAATTTATTCCCGAGTATTTACACTGAGTGCATGACAATCAGCTGGTTGCACGCGCAGATCAGTGCAAACCGCATGTGGCATCATCCACTGTGCGCGGGGCTTCACCGGTTTCGTTCGATGTGACAAGCAAATTCGCAAACGGATGCCATCTCGCCTATCCATAATTCTGACTGCAAGGCACGACTGAGCAGGCTACTCAGTATGTTCTGCATTTGGAAGCCTAAACACGTGATGCAATACCAGCCGCGTGCTGAAGCTCGTCAATGCTCATGCCAGTAGAGTTTTGAAGCCAAGAGAACGAAATCTAGTCACGGTAGATTCAGCTAATTTCCGACTACGAGGGTAAACAAGAAAGGTGATAAAAAGGGACAAACTCAACGAACTGTTGACCACTGTCGATTAAGTTTCCACGGAGATTCGAATATACAATGAATCCTCAGTGTTTGATCACTCAACAGAAGCAAACTTACCGGAATCGCTGTCTTCTCCATTCATGTAATGCCGGCAGCACCAGATGATCAGAGGAAGCAACATTAGTTCATATTTAGCAGTACATCACTCTCAAGTAAGTCTCAGTCCGTCTCACGTAATAACTAAACTTACCCTTCCCAAGCTGACAGACCTTAGAGTGAATGTCTCAAGTGCATCCAGTGATGGTATCATAGATCCATAATTCATAAGTTTCGTAAAAAGGAAATGTTCATATTAGGAGCGTTACCACTTAGGGAGCGTTAGGGTTTTCAGGGCCGACCGAGGCTCAGCCCGACTTGGAAACCAGCAGCCACTTCAACGAGTGTTTAGGTAGAGCAAACTTTATTCGACTAGAAAGTACTTGACGAAGAGAAACGCACGAACAATAACACTAACCCACCCTGCTAAACACGTCCGAGATTTTAACACTGAATGATATGCTTGGTATTCCAGGTGAGGAACCGATCCGTTTGTATTTTCTCTGTCAAAGGACGAAGGCAATGCGCCTGGATAATGAAAAGATGATAAACTTACCTAAATATATTGTAATATCCAGGGGAGGACTAGGAGAATTGCCGGAAAATCACCACAAACACCCCGACCTATGAACTGAGTAATGATGGAAATCTACGAAGAAAACGGTAATCACCATTATCACTGAGGTGGCTTCAAAGAAAGATCTGGAGAATAACAGTGGTACTAATGGATACTCGTGAGGAGCAAACCTGCTGAGCAAAAGTGCCGGTTCGGCTGCACGGGATGATATTACCAGGCGAACTGTTGCTGACAGTAACAAGAATAACATCGGCGTTTTTCGCAATCATACACACCATCATCATCATCATTAACGGTAATACACCAGTATTGAAGACTGGTAATTAAATGCCACACACACACATCATACACAGTATTCTCCCAAAGAGAACGGCCGGGTGATTGTGGATGAGTACTTTTTAGAGGAGTCGCATGCTTATCAGGTCATGCTTTATGGGACACACCGTTGCCGGCCAGTGGAGTAGCCTCACTCTGAATTCGTTTTTTCTGGCAGTATAGTAGTATGTTTCTTGACCGGAGCCATGAACAGCGGACGTTACGGATAAATAGGAAGCCAAATGGTGAAATATGATATATATGATTTGATATATGATATATATGATATATGGTAAACAGTAAAGCTCATGTATTAGGCGAGGTGAGTGTTGAGGCATAATGCGCTCCCAGAAAGAAACTGACTAATCAAGGTCTTTAGGAGTATATATTTGGAAAGATACATTTTCATAAGAATTCGGTGATATCCACGGCCTTGGCCTTGGCATAACACGCTGGTTCGTCTTATAGTGTCAGCACGAAATGGAGCACTGATAGGCCAGTTCCAAGGGCAGATGCTATGCAAATACTTTCGGCTGCCGGCAGATTTAGCAGGTAGCAAGAATCCCTACCATGGAAATTTCATAATGTTGTCCCCTCCCCAGTCAAGGAATGCCTTTCAGGATTGTTCAGTTTATTGCTTGTCGGATGGCTGCACTTTTTCGGGTCTTTGAATGGTTGCATCCCGGATAAACATTCGAAGTCTCTCACTAGTTATCCAAACAAACGAACGACCTATGGTCCTTGTCCTAGAAAATCGAGTCCCTTGCATCCAGCACAATCTTAAACAACATCAGTCATTTGTGCATCCTCACTTATGAATGAGACATACCTGAGATCTCGAAAAACGGATCGGCTAAATCTTGAGGCAGCCTTGGTGCTGTGAACTGGGTTAAATCACATCACGTGTCTCCTGTTTGCACAAACTATCATTCAAGTGAGTGATTTATACAAAGTCGCTATTGTTTGAGCAAGTTGACAGTATGTTGTCACGATTGGGCAATCAACGAACATTTCACCAACCGAAGAAAACTGCTGAAGTCGTACGCAGTCATTTGACCCTATACTAGTTGAACCTCAGTTCCTGATGAACATTACGGGCACTGAGAGAGGAATACGCTTTTCACCCACTGAAACAGTTACAAGCTCACATGCCGCTGGTACATAGAGACGCCCGCTGATCTGAGGATTACACTCATCTTTCAACTCAAGCATCTATGGGTATAGGGCGAAGGATGCCACTTCCACAACATGTGGCGAGGCCCACTTACCCAGCAAAATTGTGCCTCAGCAGCTAAACGCACTCCTAGACTGTAAACGCTACAAAAACGAAGCAATGCCACCCATTCACTTGAGTAGCAGAGGATTATCACAGTAAAGCAACCAATTAAGTTGACCGCGATATCAGACTGAGCACTTTTGCTATCCATATACTACTGCCCATCAGTAGCGCGTTTCCATTTTTTTCTTCTGGTTTCCCCAGGTTTTTGTTTGGACAGGTGAATGTCATCAAAAGGATAATAATGGATAATACTGAAGAAATTCCTTAATTCTATGTAACTATCCCTTCCAATACGCCTGTGGTGGAGTTCTTCCATCATTGGAAAATGTCCCGTAGTAGAAACGTTTTGATTCGCAAACACTCCTCCTGGAGGCTCTTACACATCGACGGTCACTTATCCGGAGCAGGATGAACTACGTTCCTTAAAAATATGAAAGGAACTTGCTCTCTGATCGATAGTGGTAAACGGAAGGTGGTCCATGATGAGGAAGGACTTCAAATGGTCACATGGATCTTCTTACACAACATATTGCCTTGAGTGGACATACGTAGACGGCAGACGTCTGGAACACTCCAATAAAGGCCATAGCTCGATTCGCACGTTGACACAGATGGAAACCGACGAGTTATAAGAATGGGCGAGCTAAGATAAGATAGTAAAGTAGAATGGATTGAAAGTATCGCTTTTATTATTTCAAATAGCACAGCGAAACCGTCACATGAATACAATTTATCGACCGGAGGATCGTAACCGAGCTTGGTGACACTTTCGCCTGACCAATCCACATTTAACCTGGGGAACGAGATGCGCCAGAAGTTAGCCATAACTTCAACCGGAAAGCGTCCACACCGTTCAAATAGTACCGTAAAAGCCGTTTGTCTCGACAAAATCCCAGCCGTTCGTACAAGGCAATGGCTGACTTATTCGTTATTTCTGTTTCCAGAGTAACCTGAAGGAGAGTTTTAGTGCAATCATGTAAATCAAGTGGTATATATATATATATATATATATATATATATATATATATAGGGGAGCAATCTTAAGTAAACACCCAGCCAACGTACCATCGAAGTACTGTTATGCTGAGCCCTTGAACCTAACCGTTAGCGGCTCATTAAGAGAGCCAGCTTTAGATGACTGCGGTCAAGAACAAGGAATACTACCCTCCGCCCTACCATGTAAACACCTTCCAGAAGTTTGGAATGCCTGTCAAAGTTCAGCAAAGCCGGGTACAACGGTCTTGTCCTGGTTAAGTATCAAAGTATGGAGAAATTGTGTTGTGTTCAAGAACCATAAAAGTCCAAAACTACGTACTGCCATCCTTTCTATACAGTATCTTCCCCTCAACAAATACCACCCTATTATCTTTCTTATTCCCCCCATCCGAAAAATTTCTCCCGCTAATATGGATGAGAACATCAGTATGAGGGCAATCTGCACAAGGGTGTCGCAGGCATATCTTCTCCAAAAATACAGCACGCAAAAGATTGCTACCACTTGTTGATAATAATCTGTGAGAATTCTGGGTACAAACTAACTAGGATCTTAACAAATAGATTGAGTACCATGTACTTCAAAGTCAAAACACAGTGGTAGTATAGTCCTGGTATTTCTATCACCGTAGACAACGTTTTTCGAGGATTTCCACAACAAGGTGAATTCCAGAAAAGTGCAACATCCACAGCCACATAGACTGAAAATTCAAAAACTCTTCTTATTCTATTAGGTGCTCGCTGAGTTCTAAAAGGCCTACCGAACCAAATAGGAAATAAGTCGAGAGTTTGGTCATGCCTCGCTTGCAGTAGTATATGGGCTCTGGATGTACGATGAGCCGTTCGTCTTCTGATTCAAAGTATACACCCCATACTTTCAACCAGCGCTGGACATCAAATGTGTACTAGTGTGCAGGCAATGGGATGATGTGTTGTGTAATAGTGCAGGAATCCTGTGAGCGACAAAGACCACGGTCTTACAGATACGCACAAAACATGTGACTGTTTTACGGCCCAACTCCGTTGTTCTATTAGCAAATCAACCAAAGGTTATGTTGAGCTAGCTGCATGCTCATCAATAGCAGTTCGAAGGTAAGGACACCTACGTCGGTATAACTAAAAGTACTCATGGTGTGAAGTGTCCTGCTTACAACGGTATGGTCGAATGGCACTAGTTCAGTCCGTATACAGACACAATCAGTTGTCGGAGCCGGCAATCGAAAATTACGACAATAGTACTTACCTCATCGCACCTGTCCGCAATCATAAGATCAATAGCGAGCTGAACAAGACGAGATCCTAAAGTAGTGGAAACGTAGAAAAGATTGCGACGAAGGTTAAAGACCTACCGATGCCCTTTCTTCGAAAGCCATCCTTAACAGCCAACATTGCAATGTAACCACGAAGCGCGTTGTTTGTGTAAGACTCTAGCTTGCAAACAACGGTTCCCACGCAATCCTCGTCATGGAACGCCTACAATCGACTGATTGGTTTCAAGCTGAGGCACACACTGACCAGTATGCATAATTTTGGCCAATTGTAAATAAAATACCGATAGGTGTAGATCGAATAGGGTTCGGAAAGGTCCTTGGAAATTAGAGGCATTATCCGTTGCAGGTCCTCTTCACTTCGATACTGACGAAAATGAATATTGTTCTCATGATCGATATGAAGAACAGGGTTGGAAACTGTGGAAAGAAATAAAAATTAGACGGACACGTTACCCGATTCGTTTGGTTGTTCGACTAGCCTGAGGCTCGTCAGTTCTGAGGATAAACACTCTTCAGTACAATTAGCCATGTACCAGGACGACGTCTTTAAGAGCAACTGAATAGATACCAATGTTTATTCGGTTTGAAATACGGGGTTCATCCGATGAAACGACCTTGAAAAAAGGAAGCAGACACAAATGATGTACCAAAGTGATAAGGTTCGAACAATGTATGGGAGAATGACTGGTTATGTATAACGACGTGGAGAATGTACGAGCAAGAAGCTCAACCCACAATGGCAGACCCTGATCACCGCTACGCCTCCAGGCCTTCAAAGCTCGAAAATCTGATGCGTCAGCCTTGAGGTACGTCAGGAAGAATCAAGGGAAAAAGGCTGAAAAACGGAAAACAGCTTCACACTAAAGAAGCTGTTCCATGCAGCAATCTTCGCTTTTGCAACTTCCAAAACTGTCGAGGATGAACCCAATCACAGTACTGCTTTACATCAGTAAAGGCCCCGACAGGAAGAAGATTTCCATTCTTCTTTCCTCCAACCCTCCGGGGTCCAGAAATGACTTTTTCTTACCCCCCAACAGGAAGTATCACAATGTCACTGACCAAGATTTGGTTTGAATGATAGTTTGGCGTAGAAGACGAGTGTAGTGGTATTCGCTGGAACGTATCACGAGATTGCAATACGGAATTAAGACAGCAAGGCACGACAACGGAATATTTATCAAGCTACTTACATACTGACCACTGCAACTGTTCCCCCTCTCCGTGAGAGGATGACTTGCTCCAGTAGTTAGAACAGTTGTTGGAGTTGAACATTAACTTGCAAAGTAAAATCGTGTTAACCCGACGGCACAGCTGAATCTCCTATTTATGATATTCTTCAGTCAAATCTGCTGCCAAAAGGCCGCATCCTGTTTCAGTTGAGGCAACACCCAATATATCGCGGTCTTTTGTGACGATGTGGTACCACTTTAAGCATAATTTGTCAGTGTTTCCACCAAACGCATAGAGGTAAAATAGTTAATTTCTATGAAGTACGTCCTTCTCAAACAATTATCTCCGCTAGTAATTCTTACCTGAGTCTGGCTACACAACTCAAAAACTGCTCGTTTGTAATGGCTTAGATGACCGGATGAGACGGACGCCACAGCCCGCCTGTCGGATCCGGGCGGTTAAGAATGTTACAGGACGATTGGAGCTACCGGACAGTTGGTATTGGCAGTTGGTATTCAGTAGGCAGTAGGAACAAACAGATGAGGACAGTAGATGTTGTATTGGGAACTGGTTCTATGAAATGGATTTGACGTGAAATTTCAAGCGAAGACGGACAGGCGACAAAATCTCTACATTAGTAACTGCAAGATAAGCAAACTTTGAGGGCAAAACACAGGGGAACGAACAACAGGGAAGCAAAAAGGAGTTAAAAGGCGTAAATCACGATACCAATGAGTAGTTAGAACAAATAGGAAAAATAACCACTGGTTGCCGTGGGTTCGCAAGAGGAATCAACACTGCCGATGACGTACAGATGAAAAATACCAATGAATACATGGGTTTCCACGTCGGTCACTGTGGAAAGTTCCTCCATACTTTGCAGACAATGAGATTTTTGTTCAACATGTACCAGATGCATGAGACTAATCTTACTTGTCCTCCACCCCACAAGAAAGTGTCCTGTCGACTTGACAACTTGGTATATTGAAGGTTTCCTCGTGGGGAGTACTACATTGCCCAGTTCACTTCACGGGTGGTGAGGGGTCTTGATATAAGGGCTCATGGTGAGTAGCGCGAAGGAGTTGTACAAAGACCTAGAACCGAACTGGATAAGCTAGATGGGATTACAATAAACATTCGTCTTTGCGGCGTTCATCTGACGGGTACAATTAGGATCACTGACGCTGGACAAGGCAAATGGTGTCAGCATATGGTTGAAAGGACGCAGCTACGAAGCCAAGAGGGACATCTTTTCTCGGTAAGAATACCGACTGGTTCTCTCACCACGAAATGCGTAACATGGATGCCAAAGTCCTTGCCCGTCAATATACACTGTAAAGACAACTGAAAAGTAACACGTTTGGTTCACTGCTGACCAAAAAAATGTTTTTAGCACGAACGATACAAGCACCTAAGCTGTGTTTGTTGTTTTACAGTCACAAAGCGACAAGTAATTGGCGACCCGGCTGAACAATACGCGGATTAATGCGTACAACCCTGGTAATTGGATCACAAAACATGAATTCTGGACCATACGCAGTGGTAGTGAAGCAAGCTTGCCTAAAAACGGAGAAAGGGAGTGTTAAGGAGTCCCTCGAGGAGCTCTTAGTTCAGTCCCACTCGGAGAGTTGAGGCGAACCGCCCATGTTCATTGTATGACTCAAAACGAGTTAGAGAAACCATAATCAGTAAGTTGTTGTGTTAGCAATTGCCGTCTCTCTGTATGGAACCCCACTAATTGGTGCGTGACAGATACAGCCATATCACGCAGCTAATGACGTTCCCGGATTAAGGTTATCGCCTTCAATGTGTGCCTGGCACAATTCCTTGTTTGCAAGGAAAGTCAAGCGATTTAACATCGCAAAAACTGTCCTGTTGTTACGTCCAGTGCATCGCTACCCTACACAAAACTAACTTTGACGTGCACCATTGGGTCACATTACAATAACAATATTACGATACCAACATGAACTATTAATGAGAAAACCGCACGATGAGCTGCGTCCTCAGAGGTTCAGACAATACTGACCGTCTAGTCACAGCCACAATTCTGTATAAACAGATCACCATAAAACAGAACTGAAGAGAAACCGCTACTGACTCTCAAACCAGATTCGCAGACACTCGCGTTTAGGATTGCTGGTCATGCTTTCAGGAGCAGTGTTGAAGAGTAGAAAGGCGAACCAACCGAGAGCGTGTGATACAAAACTAACGATGAACAGGACGTGGCTACGTATAGTTGACGGATTCATCGTTTACTGAGCTTGGCAAGTTTGTTGCGAACGCCTCACCATCAATCGCTAGCATTTAGTCACGTAGCAGTGCGTCGATCTGTAGGTATTTAGGCAAAAAACGGCAAATATGGCCTGTTATCGAAACGAAGCCGGTCAGGGGTTGACCAATCTTGTCGTTTGAGACATTGTTTTTGTTGGGTTGCTCCGCGGCATACAGTCAGACAAGCGGACAAGCTGACTAGAGCAAAACTAAACGAGTTTTAGTTTAACTAAACAAAACAAACAAAACAAAACTAAAACTAAAACTAAACAAACTAAACTAAACTAAACTAAACTAAACTAACGAGTCCGAAACTGAGATCAGCCAACGAGTGTACGTATACTGTAGCCCTAAAAACATCTTTTGGTGTCCCACTATTACTAACAGGTACAGCATTTCCCGGGGAAAATGTGAGCAGACACACTGAAGCCTTTCACCACAGTTGATCATATGATGATCAACAACAGAACATCTCGTCTAGTTAACAAGTCAACATGGTTGATGGCTTGGGTTGCTTGAGTGTTCACCCTAACTTTTCGATGGTTGTGAGTAGTAAAATGGGAAAATGCTTGCGATATAGTCGGAATCAGGCCATGCCATTCATCAGGGATTTACTTAGCTTTGAAAGGCTGACTTCACAAACTCTCCATTATCCATAATCTTCTTGCTTTACGAATACACAGTGACATGAGGAAAATAGAAAAAACGTAGGCGTAAAGTTGAAGACCCAGAGTGAAGCCCTGTCGAAGTTCAGTGTAGAGGAAAGTTGGTAACGATTCCTGATAGTCTACTGAATTATATCGCTATTACCAGCCGAAACCATAGTACAACAACAAGCAATCCAGTCAGGGATCGACAGCATTGGTAACATCCGAAGAAGCTCAGCTTTTTCCGGAATGTTTCCCGGAAATTGCATAGAATATTGACAGAAACATCGGACTAATCGATTCCATCCGACCATGATTATACCGAGTAAACAGCAAACAAAAACAACGCAAGCAATCCTCGGGCCAATTGAGCAACCAACAAATTAGAATCCGAAGCAATACTGACAAATAATCCAAACCGAGATGCACCAGAGCAGAATACAGTTGAAAGAACGATAAATTTGAATAAAATGTATCCACCGTTACAGCGACTGTGCAACACAGTGACTGCCTGTGACAGATGCTACCCAAGGGTTGACTTCATTTCGAACAAAGTTACACAAATGATCAAAATCCGTTGGCGCAAAAGTGGAAACCAGGAAGATCAGTGCTAGTGCAAGTTAGACCATCAGGTTTGGATTGAAAGCACTCGACAAAAGGAAATGCAAATCATTGTGCAAAGCGACAAAGTAGAGAAAAACTATCAGCTATTGCATATCATGATGAGGGACGAATGAAAGGCTTCAGGAACTCTATGTGAACGGATTGCCACTGGGATGCTGGAACTCCCTGCAAGTCGTCAGGTGTGGGTTGACAGTCACCGATTGTCAGACGATAGTCAGCCAGTTTTGCCAGTCCGTGATGATGAACGAAAGCAGCGACAACGACAAACACGTGGAAAATCTGATGACTTTGAAACTGGATGGATGGATGGGGGTGGAAAGATAAGTATGAAAGCCTGAGTGCCCATAGCAACAAAAACAAAAACCTGATAAATAAGGTGCTCGTATATTTTGGCAAATAGAGGCAATAGGTTTCTGTGTAGGTTTCGACTAAGATAGTACCAGATACCGTTTTGAGAGTATGCATAGGTTACAGTGGCACGGGATATGTGGAGGATTGCACGTGACAAGTGGAACATGTTTCGCGTTAAAGCCTGCTGTTCCCTTATTCAGGAAAAACTCTGAAGAATGGAATATGGTCCTCTCCGACAAATTATGACACACTTTAATTGAGGACAGAGTTACGCTCTGCAAACATATTACAGCTAGCCAATGGGAGATTTCTTGTAATAAGCGGCCCATGAAACCCAGCTGTCAAATGAGACACAAGTTGAGAGGCCAAAGTGCAACATACGATGAACGGAATTGGGATTGGAATCGGCTTTAAAGCGATGTGAAGGGGAAATCCCTACGTAAACAGATGTGATATCGTTCTAGCGTACACTTGTCATGGGATCCACAGCAGGCACTATAAATAAATACAGGTTAAATATTGACACACAAGGCTAAAATTAGTTATAAGCTCATCCATCGACATCTGCGGTAGGATGCGCTCGAAGTTCTGTTATCTCGCAATCGCGCGCCGATTGTCCGATTAACCGATATTGTTACCCATCGGAGGGAGCTAGCATCTGGTCCATAGCCAGCCTCTAAACACATCTACGTCCTGATGGTAACATACAGAACTTGCTAGGTCTAAATACCGGTGAGAAACACGAGTGTCTACCTCTAAATGATGATAACAACCGTCTTCTGCTTAGTTGACAGTAGACTGGAGTGATATCATGAGGAACTAGAAATGAGCTTAGCCTAGACACACGTTTTATAATAAAACCCTCAGGCGGCAACCATTCAAGAGTTCCTTTACAAAGGGTTGTTCAGAGGGGTGTCACTCCGAAGGATGTTGTGCCCTATATGCCAACGGTTGAGGCACGAACTTACCGACCGGACGATCCGTGGTTCGAATCCAACCATGGAATCTCGATTGCTCTTGCCTATGCCTGAGCAACCTGAGCAACCGCCGTAAATCCTTCGGGGTGCACGGCAGCTCTGCACGAAAAGGACATAAGAGCTGAACGACTAATATCTTTATTACGAAGTCCACTGGATTTCGAGGCAGCATGATGACACTGACTAGCGATTGACCCAAACGACCCCCGATCGATATCGCGATATCTCTTATCGGGTATGTTGACGAAACTAAGATGTGTGGGAACATACAGATCGTAAATGTAAGGTTGTCGGAAGTATCCTTCAAACCCCATAAGCCGTAGATACCAGGGCTCCACTATGCTTATAGACTGTCATATGTGATAGAAGTGGTCGAAGCGTTCGGGATCGGGTGGTTCAGTGGAAGACATCGTGAACTACCATCCCAGTGACCCGGATTCGGACTCTCTATGGGCGCCTTCAGATTAGTTACCATTCCTCATCCCAATAATCTGTACATGTTTTGTTTCCGAAATAAGAACTAAAAAGAAACTCTCCAATAAAGAGCATATAGTCTATGATTTGGGGAGAGTAACAATTGAAAGTGGAGCCTAGAACTAATGAGTAACGCATATCCACTTAAAATGAAATGAACGTTACTTTGTTACAGGTACAGAGAGCCTTCCAGGTAGCTCGTAGTTTATGGTTAGAAGTTTTGTGGCAGAATTATTGGTGTAAAAGAAATTAACTTAAGTGTGTTACTCCTCTGAAACTGATCTTGTGAATGTGGCGAGGGACATAGTCAGCTAGGGAACCGTCAAAAATCGAAAAAATGTTATCGGGAGAACACGACAAAATGGTGCGGGCAAAAAAAGTCCCGCCTATTTGAATAACTGAACTTCGGAGCAAATGTGGAAAATGCATGGCTGTTGAACTCACCCAAATATCAAAACGACCGGGAAAAATACGTTCCGGCACGCGAACGGCGTAGATAGTGGCCCCGCTCAGATATAGGAAAGCCATGAGAGTTAGCCAACCCAACGACCCCTTATTGACAGAATGCCAGAATCCGTCCAGTATAGTTGTATGAATGCATGGAATCAGACCGGATAAGCCCAAACCCATAAAAACTCCAGCACGAAGGGGTCGATAGGCAGGGGAAGTAAAAGACCGATGCATGGAGACGACAACCGCGGCCGTGCCGAGAACTCCTATGAGTGTTGTGTAGAATAGTTTGGCCCATAGCATACAGTAAAATGAGTAGTAAAGATAAGGAACAAAAGATCCGATTGTGAGGAAGGCGATCCCCGCATAGTCCAGTCTGAAAGGAAATCGTAAGAACAGGAAGGTTGTTCGTTCCGTGCATTTTATACTACTATGATTAGAACAGTAGCGTAAATGTACGTACGAGGACGCCGTCGATTGAGAGCGCGATGGGATGACAGAGCTAGTCCGACTGAAACGCCACCATAACCAAAGCACAGTGGAACTGACCAACAGTAACGAGAAGTAGACTGTTTGATAGTCTGGAGTACCTAGTGAATTGTCATGTCTTTAAGACTGAAGAGGTGACCAGACCTATCCGTGACGGTTTGTCCAATTAAGGGAGCCCCTTCCAAGAAGGGGATGAAAATCACTCACACTGGTGAAGTGTTCGATCACGGGTTGCAAAAATTCACAAAGCTTCTCCTCTTTCATCTCAAAATAACCGTTTAAGACAGAGTACTTGCGTTTCAATTCTCATTCGATAGTACATGAACTACAGGTATCATTGCGAGGATGGTCCTCGAATGATCGGTTGATGGAAATCACACGGTTCGTGTCCGTTCACACCTGCAAATGCTTGAAATCTTCCCTTACCAATACCGTTGATTGAGTGAACCCAAACTGACACCGGAGCGAATGTCTGCCGCAGTTTCAATGAAGAACATCAAGTGTCTGAATCGATCCCCAAAGTAGTATGACAGTACTTCTGTTGAGGACGTTGATCAGAGCATCTACGGCGCTTGATAAATACCGATAACAATCCTCAATATTGAAAAGACGAAGACTGCTCAGTGCGGCTTCCGGGACCACAATAAAAAAATCGTCATGGTAAAAGAAGCATTCAACGGTTGACTAACATTATTTCAACTATTTCAATCGATATGAGTGTTCATCTACATAAGCCAGCGCTCAAATGGGGAAGTTTTATAAACGATACGCCCTTGAGCAACCTGGCCTATCATTCATGGTTCAGGTGGCATTTGAACGACCGGGGTTCGAAGCCACCAGTAGAACGATAGCCAATGAAGACCTAAATATTCAGTACGCTTGTAGTTTCAGGAATAAAAACGATAGAAATACTCTGCCTAGTACAACGCCCCCGGGCGTTGAATGACAGGTATTATTGGAGTCGGGGCACTCGCAAGTCACCAAAAAGGCTATTTTTGGTTCCAATATGGACCGAAATAGACGGGGGTCTCTCTGACCTAGTCGACATGTTTGTATCCACATGATTCTCGTTAGAACAGTTCATCGACGATTCTGACACCAAGTTACGTTCTCATTAGAGCTTTCCCTTGATCGTAGTGAGAATTGGGCTGCAGTCCTCTTAAACGCGGTGCGCAAACATGACTGCCTGTAAAGACACGATAATTCAGACGCGTCCTTCGTGTGTTGCTTGAATAGTGAAAACGTACTCTTCTCGCATGTTACATGATCAATTAAGATCCGACAAGGCGGACGATATGCTCTATGCTACAAAGCGCAAAACTTGAGTAGAGTGCTTCTCCTCTATCGTGTAGACTAACAAGAACAGCCGCGACAGGACAGAAGGGCCGATACCAATACAAATTCAACCATAATCACAACTACTTACAAGTAACTGTTATGTTTCTGGATGGGAAATTGAACAACGTTCGACAAAACTGGCCATCAGCAACAAGATCAGGTAGACGCTTGCGTAATACGCGTTGAAGTACGCTTGCAGTTTGGTATATTTAGACTGAAATACTGTTTTCTAGAGAACAGTACATGCGTGGTGGTGCTGCCGTTCTGTCAGTACCAGTAAGGATCTCGTAGCATTAACAAGTCTTCACGGCTCTGTGACGCCTTGTGAAAAAGACAGCAACCATCACCTCCTCTCCTTCGGTTTGGAAAAACTGAAAAAGCAGCCAGTAAGTCGGCATTCGTCCGCCCCCGCAAAATTCTTACTCATAAATAACACCTGGCTTGACCCACTTTACATGAACACATCGGTTTGAACAAAGTGACTGAGGGCGGCGGTAGGTGCTCTCTAATCTCAAAGGCTGAAGGCCTTTACAGGAGAAGCTGTAGTAGCTCATTGTTCGCATAGAAATACCGCAATCGCTATATTCAAAACACATACATACAGTCTAATAGAATCAACTGCAGAATTATAACAGTCAATATCGGTATTCTTCTATACCCTTGTTTCGTTTAGTATGGTGAGACCACGAGTAACGCCAGGGTCGGATATCTAATCAACAACAAAATTGACAGAAACGCAAAAAATGCGGTGCTATCGAACCCACCGATTGAATAATCGACCAATAGTTTCCGAATGACAGGAGAGTGTGTGAAAGAGACATGAAAAGCCAAGGCAAACGACAGCACCGATGAAGAATGCAGAGAACACCGCTTTATCTTGCCATTGCACCATCAGAGGATCTTGCACCACAAAGTAGATAAGGATTGCAAAAAAACTACCGCAACCTGTAGAAGTGTGGGGACAAAAGAACGTGGAGAACACATGCGACATGACGATGTTATACGACAGGAGGAAAAAAGTTTTGCTCAGTAAAACTAGGCAATATGAAGATGTGTGAAACAAAGAAGGTAAACTTTAGCTGACACTACACCATGTACAGTACTACAAACACACCCATACATTATGCCTCCAAATCGTGCATCTGCATGTTTTGGTCAAGGTTAGAGTGAAATTTGCTAGTCAAAAGATGCAGCACCCATTTATATTTCGAGGCAAACTTTGATGTTGCCAACTAGGATGCCACGCGCGAAGGAAATACGGTAGGGCGCACAGCAAGCTAACGAATAGTCTAGAAGATCTTCGTAAACATAGCACAACGCTCGCGCCCATGAAGAAACATCTTCACGGGATACCGAAGTGTTTCCGTGACCGAGGTGTATCATCTTGGAATGGGTCACTAACGAAAACCGTACCACACGCTTTCTATACCGGAACTTCCGTTATCCCAAGTTGTCTAGGCATCTTCGATGAATATGCGATCGAACGTTTGCCTCTTCTGTAGGAAATTCCCTAGTCAACGCTATCGCATTTCCATGAACGATAAACACTGTTACAACGTGGTGAACCGGTGTAACGGTAATCAGTCCCGTTATCTGGGTCGCTATGAGCGATTAGTTTTCAGACCATCTAAATAAACGCGAACAAGAATCATAAAACAAGGTACTTTATCACGACGAATTGCCGTAACATTACAACGAAAACAAGAGCAGTAATTGGGAACTTGATAAACATACCGTGCGTCACTTCGACCTAATCGCCAGTCGCATTACCTTTACTTGTTTGGACAATGTGATAAGTTCCGATGAATGGTTCTGTTTGCGTATGTTAAGCCAAACCAAATCAAGACTGACTAAGAACTACCTAATGATGTGTAGGGTGGCGTAAGATGACTTGATATGCGACTAATCAGTTATATACGGTAGTCCCACTGTGGTGTTCCTTTTGTGGAATGACTGTACGAGAAAACGGAATGTGTATCCCCTTCTGTTCTGAGAAGGTTGTTTCCCCAAGGGGTGAAATGTAAAAATTCCGCACCGCTAAAATCGTCTACTCGACGGGTGCTCCGTCTTGGCAGTTTCTCCATATGTGGTAAGGTGCCAAATAACGGTTTTGGCGCCGTGTCCGATAAACCTAAGACACCCGATCTGTTAAAAAGCCAACAACAGTACAGAATACAGAAGTTAAATGGCATTTATCGCGTGCCTCTTAAGTAACGACCACTTTTCCATACGAACTGACAGTTCCACATTCCATTCCATTAGCCTTGCAACTAGTTTCACACGGATAATGAGGTATCTTGGACCCAATCTCAACCACATAAACTGCTGATTGATTCAGCACATAACTGTGTTATCCACGGCATTCGACTATAACTCGACAACCCCAGAGCATATTACGATAGACGTAACAATCTAGCTCCGTGCATCTCTCAGATTCAACTGATAGTAAAAGACAAACGTCGCCAGTCAATTGTATGCCGGTAGACGAAGCAACGCTTCTCTACACAGAAGCGATCCACGTTGGAAGCTAAACTGTGTTAGTGCTAAGACCGATGGTACTGCACCACTTCAACTTCAAACAACAGAACAATAGTCAAAACACAGAATGCATCAGTCGTTGGAGTTTGCACTTTTACCTCAAGCTATCCACCTACTTCAGCTCGTGAACGAAAAAGAAACAGAACACTCTTCATCAGGTACAGAGACAACGGACTGAAATATCTGACGGAGTCATATGAACTGAAGTTAAAATCATAGCGAATGCATTTGACCCTCTACGAAATCAATGCCCGAAAATCAACCAAGTGTGTTGTGGTGAGCCCAAATCACTAGGTTTTGTTTTGTTGTGCACATCCGTCAGCGAAACCAGCGATGGAGGGACAGAAAATGTCAGGGAAAACGTGTCTATACACACGCCATGACGGTGTTCTTTTAATATGTTTCCCATGCAAACGAGGATCAGCTCAAAACACTAGCCAGATCACAGCACAGTCAGAAGCTTCCATACCATACCAAGCTTCCATATACCATGAATTAAGGCTCGTAGAAGCTAAAACAATCCTCAGCTTGGATAAACCGATTTTTAGCTCCACGAAATTATGGAAAATGCAATCTAATATATTGATTCTTAATTATAATGAGAGCAATTCATTTTCGTCTAGTATCAAGAATCAACTTTTTGAGCTGAAGTTGAATAGCATACTGATAATGGAATTCCATATTATGACCCGTTTATGCCTCGGCCTGAAAGTTGAGAAAGAAATTTCGAACCCCTCCGAACAAGTAATGGACGAGTTATCTCTGTGGAATAGCTTTTTCCGAACGACCAATGCTAAAAAGTGGAATCCAGTCTCATACAAGCGTTGAGGTTCAATTAAGATCTGTTGTTACATCGACCACAAAATCAGAATACGACTTGTTTTATTGAATGACCCCAGGCTACAAGTTTATTCCCACTTCATCCGCATCTTCCGATAGGGTTATGTTTGTCATGGGTCGTCTGCTGTAGGGAACGCACAACTGAAGAAAACGGTAAATTCCTGTCTACATCGATGTTACGTCAGTAGCTGATAATGTTGGCTCTCTTGGGCGCTAAACGTAGACTGGTGTCCACTAGAATTGAAATGATATTGGAAAAATCAATCGATACAAAAGTGGCAAGCAAGAACTGAAGGTCATTCATATTCTAAGTTCTAGCCTCAAATTTTGAATCAGCGTGCGAGCTTGTGCGCACACATACACGCTAGAATCCACATACAAACGAGCCCAAAGCATAGCTGTTGGAGCTTGCGAATGAAACCTCTTACAGGTCAAGCCAGCACCTACTATGAGCAAGAAGGACGTCTTGCCGGAAGTTGCTGTAGAAAAGACCCTTGACCTTAGACAGCGATTGGTTCTTGGATTAGACGCCCACTGTGTGGCACACAAGTAGCAGTAGGAAGTCTGCAACAGAGAGGCTTCCTTCTATAACAAGATCACATGGTAACAATGGCAGATTCATCAGTGACCAGTGTAACATTTCGCATTCGTAGAAGTCATATTTACTAGGTCGCACTCAGAATGGCGTTATGCCATAGTCCACAATATTTGTAGAATTAATTAGGCGCCTACGTTCTTCTCCAGGAGGGACCCTTGTGAAAAAAGCCCACTCCCCAAGAGTTCACAGACAGCACTCCGCCAGATTCCCATAGGATATTCTACTTTTGTAGAGGTCAAACCCTACCTCCCTTAAGTCCGCATCTCTGTCGTCTGATGGGCTATTTTAGCACAAAGGCCGTGAACCCCATGATATATGGGACAGCAGAGTAAACAGCCGAAGGTTTCAAGTTCCGCATGGTAATTTTGGAAGACCCAAACCTGGGATACAAACCAAGAAATAGACGACTCCCAATACACTCAAAATCTAAACGAAGCAATTTAGCAGGGAATTCTATGCTTACTACTCGATAAGTGATGAGCTTAGCCTCACAGCGGAAAATACAACACACAGCAGAAGTTTCACGCTCACAATATTACCCCCTTGGTTTCTCTATTTGAATATCAGTCCATCACCATTACCATTGATAGCACACCAACCGTGTTCGCTTCGCTACCGTTCGGCCACTATTTACTTGAAAGCCTTGCCTTGATAAGAGAAATAAAGGGGAAGAGACTTAGAACTAGACTACTACAATCGCACCGAGGCGCCCACATATCTAGGCACGTAGAAAATTTGAGTAAAAACTGCCAACAAAGGTGTCACCAGCATCGACTAGCAGCCGTACCTTCCAGCTTCTGTGGCCAAGCAGAGGGGTCAAGCACAGGCTCCTTCCTAGAAGGCAGGCAGCACCAAAAATATCCAGCTAACTTATCGGCATTTTGATACACTTTTGCAGGGTAAAATTTGATCACCTGTCCGCTGTGCCACTCCGAGCATCTGTCAGTAATTTGTTTCAGAATACCAATGCAAGCGGAGACAAAACTCAAGTTTATCCTTCGGGTCAATGTAGGTTTCCGGCGCATCTAAATTCCGCAACTGTATGGCTTACTAAGAGTGTTGTTCCTCGACAGGTAAGTAAGTAAAGGTTAGGTTGGTAACGTGTCCTTGCAACTACGTTACCCCAAGACGGAAGCTGGTTCTCGAGCTAAAAAATTCTTCCAGTAAATTTGCTTGATGACAGCCCACTTTCGGGTTCACCCATCTTGGGACGTATCACATAGGCCCAGTTTCCGGTCGTTTCTGGATGTTCCTGAAAGATTTTTCGGTAGATTTTCTGCCATTGGTTGATATCGGTCTCACACTACTACTACATCGCTTGTACTGAAGAAATTTCGGGAGTGAATGGAGATTCTGATAAAGGTGGTTCGTGAAAAAAAGAATGTGAAACCAACAACTAATTGTAAATGATGGTAACGACTACAAAATCGATACTAACAAATAAGACTGATGGTCAGAAAAAGATCATTGAACATTTTGTTTGAAAAATCACTTTTCGGGAACTCTCAGTTTTCGTGCAATTTTTTCACAACCCGGTACATATATTTTTGGTAGCACACATTACCCTGAAGCCGGTGTATCGCAGGAGGCCAAAAGTCCCCTCATCCAGTGGTGGCTTCTAGTGGATAGGGATGGATGAGCAAGCACTCAGAGTTGCCTACCCTGTCGGCCAAGCGAGACCGATGGGTTTCATCCACTGTACCCACAAGGACTTCAAAGCAAAATGCCAAAACGCGTGACTGACGATAGCTGGAGCTAGGTGCAAATTGTGCGGAAGTAGTGTTTCATACCTGTATGCACCACCAGTTTGTTGGAGACGGGACGAAACAGCGAACACGACCGCCGTAAGCGCCAAAGCTTGCATCTTATTCGCATGTGGCAGCACAGTAAATTCAACTCAGCCTCCGTTGATCACGATGCAGGGCTACACAATTGGACCACCAGATCATTTTCACTTGAACGCAAGAATTGGCAATTGAACAGGTGGCTGTTGATCTGTTCGCCGACCTTGGCAATTGATTTGTAAACGTTTCGTCACCATTCGAGGAGACATCTTCAGCGCGCTGTTGGGTGGGTAGTCCCTCTCTTCGTGCTTGAGTTTATATAGTTTACACAAGACAGCTTTGAGCTGTAACCTGATTGACTATTGATAATCATCGCACTTGGATTCTGGTTGGTCCCATCATAATCTGTGTTGCATTGTGGTTTGTATTTTTCGATTTCTACGGCCACACTACTGTTGAAATTGTCGTCCCTTATTCTCTCTTCCGGTTGGTCTGTCGTTTTAACCCGAATGTCTTTTTTCTTTGATTCTATTGGTTTCCTCTTTGATTCCTTATTCGGCTCAGGGTTTTATGGTTCTGCATTTCCTTTGTCCTCAGAGGTTGATAGACAGGATCAATCTCAATGCGTCTGTTTATTGCTCCATCAGTAAAGCACTATGCCTCCATGAACTCGCGTCCTTTCTTTGTTCTTGCTGGTCCAGTATGCTGACATTGTTCCAATCGAATTGACTCTGGTTGAAAGAGTCAACGAACACAAGCTCGCTACTAGGAGACACGACCAACTCTCACTCATCTCTACACATGAAGACGGGGAAGGACACAAATTCGACAAAAAGACATTCGGGTTAAACCGACGGGTTAATTGGGGCGGAACTTCCAGCTCTCATCAATGCTCACCCAATCCGACTACCAAACGTGTCCAAAATAACGGGAGCCCCACTGAGAGAAGACCTGCAAATCAACCAACCAAGCTCATGAATATAAACCACCAGTTGGGTATGGAGCAATCAGCAAACTACTGAAACGGAAGGTACACCACCAACCAATCAAACAACAAAGAGGCCGACCACGACCCAATACAGATCACGAACAGACCGACCGGAAGAGAGAATAAGGGACGACAATTTCAACAGTAGTGTGGCCGTAGAAATCGAAAAAATACAAACCACAACGCAACACAGACTATGATAGGACCAACCAGAATCCAAGTGCGATGATTATCAATAGCCAATCAGGTTATAGCTCAAAGCTGTCTTTTGTAAACTATATAAACTCAAGCATGAAGAGAGGGACTACCCACCCAACAGCGCGCTGAAGATGTCTCCTCGAATGGTGACGAAACGTTTGCAATTCAATTGCCAAGGTCGGCGAACAGATCAACAGCCACCTGATCAATCATCAAGTAATGCTTCGAGCCACCGATATTCCAACAAATTACCAAATGCAAGAATCCTGTTACAATAACGTGCAAAGGAAGTGGATACCGGATTTGTTGCAAGGACTAAGTAAAGCTGTAGAAGCCGACTTGCTTAAGGGGGCGTAGAAACACTGATACCAATGAGGAACAATCCAAGTTGTGAACCTTTCACTTAACAGAGTTGAGGGAAAGGGCTAGACAGGACTGGAAATAAACGTTAGATCAATTTATTCCTCAGCAGTGGAGACCGAAATGAAGTATCAGAAGCCTTCAGTTCTTGAAAACCCTCGGTTACAGACTGCGGAAAACTAGGTGAACAAAGGAAATGAGATCCCTAAAACTAGAACAGTGGAGAATAAGTGTGTGGAAAAACGAAGGTGTCAAAAACCACATCGAGGTTGTCGTGGATTTAATTTAATTTTGATTGTTAACATTGTGCACAAGTGTGTGGTTTGTCATCATGTCCATCCGTTCAGACGAGGACTAAGTCTCACTCGGTTAAACAAGGGGATATTACCGACAGACCGAGCTGAATACACTTGGACTTATTATGTTCACCGGTAGTTCGTCCGTAGGGTTCCACAGAATGAAACGTTCTTCAAAATTCCGATCGACCATTTGATCTGCGAAGCGTAGCTAGGTAGTTTGGAGCACTAGACTGCACAACATCGTGTGAGATGTCGATAAAGATGTCAGAAAAGTGGAGTAAGGAAGCTGATCGGACCAATTGTGACGGGAAGGTAAACTTTATCGAAACGGCGCAGCATATGCGCCAAATAGTATGGTCTTCTAAAATATGACATGACCGTTTAAACAGTAGCAAAAAGGATTGAAAAGATCTAGCTGAAGCAGTACTGACCTTTATCGTGTATATCAGGGCATGGTCGTTATCGATTTCGACTCATAATTGGGTGAAGACTGATGGAATAACGTCTCATACCTTGACCAAGCAGTCACGCTTGTGCGTGACAATGACCCCGATTGCTATATTGTCCGGAATTTCTCTTCGTTTTCGGTTCACTCTTGTCAGGAGATGCCAACGAACAACAGCAACCCGGGTAGTCGCTTTGTGAGGTAGTATTGATATAACTTGGTAATGATTTGTGTGACAGGAAAGTGAAAGTAGCAAAGTGCTCTTTCCGGGTGACTAGCATTCTCATACTCACAAAAGTATCTATGTTAGTAGCGAAATACACTCATTTGCATACAAATTTGGTTTTGACTGGAGACTCACCTGGAACGCAGCTGAATCCCTCGTTGATGATGTAGTATACTGTATCTATGTTATTGCTCTACTAAGAATGAGCTATGAAAGTTCGACCCTAAAAAACGAACACCAAATAAACGTGGCCGCCGACAGTAAGCACAAGATAGTTCAGTGGTTAAGGCACTGACTTACGGGACGAAAGGTCCGTGGTTCGAACCCAACCTCTGAATCTCTACTGCTTCCGTCTATGCTAGGGCAACCCGGCAGCATCTCAGCCTTCGTGCTTCCTACGGGTGGCATACCAGCTAGGCACCGAAAGGGCGTTACAGCTGAAAGACTGTTTTCTTGAAGGTAAGCACTAGTATGTAGCATCGGTGTATTGCTGCCAAGGACAATGACGATGCTGACGACTCACTCAAAGGGTGGAAAAACAACTAAAAGTTGAATGTTATAGGATGCACGCATTAAAATAATACTAGCCTGTCGTATGTCAGATAGATCATCAGCTATGTAAAGGGTTCTCGAATCTCCTACTCACCGCTACTCGACGGGTCACGCAGTTAAAAGAGACGTTAATGGCACAATCTCACAACTCGTTATTACCCTGAGGGCCCGACAGTTCAGTCAAGAGCTCAGAGTGAGGTAACTCAAAAAATTTTCTGTGTTGGTAACTGGGAAGTACGGTTTATCCCCACAGCTCTATATTTACCGACAGATTTGCTGAAATTCCCAAGGAAACATACATTGTTGTGTAAGCGGTCTGCCACCTTATTGAACTCTGATCCCGGAAAAGCGTTCTATCCATCAGTTGCAAAAGCCGTTGGATATACTCCCCCTGGAACTGGTCCACCAGCACCTCCTGCTCGAACCTCAAAATGTCACCTCGGTAATAACCCTGAAATCGGCCAGGTTGAAGAGGCTCTCTTCACACTTCGCTCTTCAGGTGCTAGTGGTTCTCGCTCAGTCGTGATATGTACAACATTTGGGGGCATTCCTGAATCTCACATCTGACTATCGTTAAAATTCTCCGAAAAATTGGAGCCGAACTGAGCCGAACCGGGAACACTAAATACAGTTCCACGAGACCGAAAAATCTCTCTCGAAGGGAAAACGAGTTGCTAAGTGGCTGGTTTACTTACCTGACATCCCTCCCGTCTGACACGCCAATCTATATATGAACGAGTTCAAGTAGCTGACTCGATAGTGCAATAGTGTATTCTGACAACGAAATATGAAGTGGGACTACCAAATGAACGTTAATCAAAATTCGCACCCATCCCATTTATCTCATGGCGGTGTTTTCGGGTAGTTACACTAAGATTTCTTTCCGCGTAGGATCATCAGATGAGCCGGGGCACTACACCTGCGTTTGCATTTGCCTGTGTTTCCAGACCAGAACCAATGTGCAAAGTTTAGTTACTAGGACTTTTTCCAACTTAATCTTTGCGAGTGGAAATACACCTACATACTATCCCACACATTCTAACCCATCACGCTGGGTTTTAAGGTTTTTTCATTGGAGTAACATCAACGTCATAAAACCAGCCGAAGTGCCTTGGAGTAGGAAACAAAAACAGTATTGATCGAAGTAATCAAGGCCACTCTCGTTTCTTGTAACCACACAAGTAAAGGAGTGAGGGAAGGATTTAGATCCGAGAAAATTCTGTATTTTCTTTAGAAGACAGAATATAGAGGAATATAGATAGAGAATACAAGCAAGTGATTTGTTACTGTGGAACACCTCTAACGTATTTTAGAAAAAATGGAACCATGCACCCTAGGAAAGCCGGGGCTCAGCAGGATACGAGAATGGTCGCGGTACGTGGAAGAAAATAAGGATACCGAACTACGAAGACCTACATATACATTCTCCGTGCCATAACAGAAGAACCACAACTTCTGGCACACTTCTGCAGGAGGCAGAGTTAACAAGTTAAATAGAATGCAGTTACCGATGGCTGGCTTGTATGACCCAATTCCCGTTATAACATCTACGGTCAGTTGTTGCGATGACAACCAGAGACAGTAGTCCACTGGAAACTAAAGGTGGTCTTTTACCTAGTGATGTGTATACTTTGGGCAAAACAAGCACTTTTTGAACGACACGAGACATAAGTCCTGGGTCGAAAGATGAGAGGAGTTGTGGACATAGCGTCGCCGACATATATTGGAGTAAGTGGGGCTTTGGGGGGGGGGATAGCGTCATGTGACATGTACCCACCACTGAACATAATAACAATATGGCGCAGACTGGAAATCAGTTGTTCGAAAGTTTTCACGAAATGGACGCATCTGCTCAATTACCTGAAAAACGTATTCACTCCAATAGATTCATTAAATTTTTGTGTCATCATATCAGGTAGGCTCAGAATAGATAGATCTATTGATTGTTGTTCGACATTGAGAAGAAAATCTGTGGAACCACTGAGAAACGGACACCCAGAACGTGGGAGTATTTGGGTTCTTCCGATGAATGTCCCTTGCTGAGGGGTTTTTCCGTATATGAACTGATTCGCCAGATTAAACGCACGGACATAGTGAGTCCCGCAGATAAGTTAGTCGACTGAATACTTTGGAAGCACCCTTAGCCGGTCTATATAGAGTGAACCCCATCGAGTATTGGCCGGCAATGTCTTTCACAGGAAAGCCAGACGCCCACCAGATATAAACCAATCGGAGAACTGACCACATGATTTTTTCCACGATGAGTTTCAGCGTAAAAAGTCACTTTCTCACGAGTAGAAAACTTGATTGGGTGGATCTGAGCAAGCATTCCTTTCTACCAGGTTGTTGTAGACTGAAGAAAGGTATTTTATACCAAAACATCCAAAGGGTTTCTATAGCCCAGCAGTACCGAACAGTGCCACCAGAGAAGCTATCATAAATAAACTGATCCTCGTAATCAATCGCGTGGGAACGGTACACTAAAAAGGCTTCCACAAAGCTGTCCATAAAGAGTTACACAAAAACTGAATTTAGGCGAAAGTGAAGGAGCCATTACCACACAAATCTCTGACAAGTGCTTTCTTGAACGTACGTGTAAAAGACAAATAAACACTCTAACTTGACATTTAAAGTGTACAAAACTGCAAATAGTAATAAGCTTCAGATGTAGAAACACTCACCTAGGAGATGAGTCCAAATATTTCCAGTCTCCGTATGAACACGAAAAATCGACTTGAAGCAGGCCCAGAAAGTATTCAGTTGAGGTCGGTGATAGCGCAGGATGAAGTCGTTATCCTTTAGCCAGGCTGGAAGACTTCGATGATGAACCACTTCCCATCCACGAAGCCACACATGACGAACGAATTCCTCCGCACTGTGGGCCATCATCTGAGCGAGCTAGTCAAGCGAAACGAAGAGGCAACAAAGCAGGTAGGTGATGAGATCTGAACTAAAGGTAAAGAAAATAAGTAAACCAGCTCAAAGGCGGTTTTTATCGGTTAGATTAATGAGCACATGAACGAAAATTGCAAAGCGCACACCACTATTAGATGGGTTAGCGAGGATGAAGTAGTTGATCATCATCGCACACGCTGGATCCCCGTGAATCGAAGTATTGACAGGCAAATCTAAGAATCCCAAACATGACTGACAGCTCGCACGGGCGATAAACTCTCTCACAAGTAGTTCATCGACAAGTAACATCACGTGACCCCACGTGTTCACGTCAGCTGACCACAGAGAAAGGTATGAAGTATGATCAGAGTTGTCCAGAAACCAAGTCACCGTTTGTGTCGGGTATAAAAGTGTGAGGATTTAGAGAAGTCAGAGTGAAAATTCCGTTTACAACAGCATAGGTCATCATTCACATTGGAAAACATGGATCAAGAGGTGCACCTAAACAAGGTGACTAGTCCAGAGTTTCATTAAGTAAGCCGAGAAAATCGATTTCAGCAGGTTTGAGGTTCTCCTGCCATCGCCTGCAGCATAATTAGTAGGAAGCTTTGATGCGTGGCGCGGCCACACAAAATCGTAGACGAACTCTCCTCGAACCATGTGAGGGTACACCAAATGAGTGAGAGATATATGCCTTCTCACTGTCGATGAGTACGGTGCTCATCCTTCACAAGAAATTTCCAAGCAACACCTCTACGAAAGGAACATCTCTGGTGTACCGGAATTTCTTACTAGTAATAATCGAGCAATACTTTGAGACCCTTTAAATTTATGAAGAATCACCCTCAGAAGTGGCACAAAATAGCTGGCCTACATTTTTACGATTTGTCGGAGAAACAAAGCTGAGCACACATTTGTTCATCTTCTTGGGTCATGGCCGAGCGAACACGTCAGTTCTTGAGTGAATATCAACGGTAATGGCGTTCGGCTGTGACATGCCTACAAAATATACTACGTGTGGATGTTAATCCAAGCGGAAAAGGTGAGGTGAGGGCCCCATCCTGCATTATCAAGATAAGCAAACCGCCGAACTAACAAGCTGACCAGTTGGTTCCGAACTCAAACTGAGCAGAATTGGATATCGGTTGTATAAACTCCGAGGAAAACTAAACATGATGTATGAACGCGAACGGGACTGACAAAACCGCTTTGGAAATGAGTGTCTCAAGTTCCATTCATAGGACACTGTCTATTTTGGAGGAGCGGTCCCTTCTCCTTTCTTACAGGATGTAAATAGTTATGTTTTATTAACAAGGTTAATGAACGGAAAGAGCCAAATAATTCTTGCTGTGATTTGACAGTGTTCGAAAAACAAATAGCTTCACTTAACATGGGGTGAAACCCACCGCAAGGTTCTACAGTACATGTAAGCAAGTCATACAGTCATGAATCATGTATTAAGATACCCTAGTTCCAGCTGCCACAGTTTTATTCATCGAAGAACAGCGGTCTAGTCAGGGGTTGACGCTAAACTATCCATTAATTGTCTATTAAATGACCCGCTTGTTTTATTACTAAACACTTCAATGAAGAATTGAAATGACTGAGTGAGTAAACTCTACTCCCGCTGGTTCAAACGATACAGCAATAACCTTTCTGAAAAAAGCACTTTTCATTGTTTGATGACTGCAACCCACAGTTAGGTCTGCATAGGGCAAGGGAAAACGAGGTCAAAAGAAATGCTAGTGTTACACTTTTAGTTAGATGAATGAATTTCTGGTGGGTTGTTAGAGTCCTGGAAGGTATGAGTGCATGATTCTTTAAAAACTGTTGAAACACTACGAGGTACAATTTTGTTCCGCTTGCGCGAATTTAGCTTATTCTATTGGATACATGGTCCGATGTAACTTCTCAATGAGCCACCCTCCATTGCTAGTGATTGATGTGGCTCTTTCCTGTGGGAGGAACACTGTGCAAGCAGTTTATTTCCTATAGATGGAAAATTTAGTAATTTGGGTATTGAAAACATAAGCAACGAGGGGGTCCGATGGCGATAGCAGAACACTACATTCGGATGAAACTGTAGGTTGATCCCTCAATTAATCGCCTAATAAAAGGTCATGTGACTTGAACTTTACGGCTGCCTGTTGACATATTCACTTTACTTGATGATAGCTATCAACTGCAGAGGCATGAATCTGGTCCTCCCTGTGTCCCTACTTCGCACCACCCATTAACTACAAGATCCGAAAACAGTGTTAGCCAGCTTTTGATCAAATGTTCGATCCAGTAGAGAATATGAAAACCCAAGAGCAGTCAAGAGCAGTCCTGATTGTTGAGCCCCATGTTTTCAAATGGCCTCCGGTGCCGCAATGCGAGTCTGATCAAAGTAGTGGCAACACGAATAGTTTGGAATCTGGAGGAGGACGTGCCCGAACCATTGAAATTTAACACTAATGGTCAACTGCTATGAGTCCGTGAAGGTCGCAGTATCTTGCACAGTTAAAGATAAACTTCGCTGCAGTTCAGCCACCCGCAGACTTAAGGTGGTGCACTTAATTATTGTCCAGGAGATTATGGGTTGTGCGGATTTGTATGGTATACAGTTCTCGATGCTGGAGAAAGGGCTGTAGTGCCCCGCGAATTCCCAGTCTTACTGAGTCAAATTGAAAAAGTTACCCAAGTTCGGATAGAGTCAAATCGTGGTTTTAACACTTAAGCGTGAGTTAATTGTGGCTAAGGGTACATTGTGGGAGACCAAGACCCAGAAGCTACTTTTGGTTGGCCCCTGACGAACACTTCAATAGTGAGTCCCAGTTCAGAGGGGATCACCTCGTAGCAGTGGCCACTTTTCGTGGGTCCCTCAGGCAGCCTACCTCGAGTGAAACAACTGAGGAATGGTACTGGCTCCGCGCCGAACGAACAACGTATGTGAGCACTAGGTTAGGTGAAAGACTGCGGTACCATAAACTATAACAAGTCGTTTAGAGAGTTCAACACTCCACGATTAATCCAGCAACATTCAACAAAATGCAAGGACTACGTGCATTAGTCTGGACTGTAGTAAAGACTCAAAGAGACTTCGTGCTTTCAACAACAGCACACGACTGACCGCGTTAAGGAATAGCACCTAATTATATCTTGTTTGGCAGCAGCCTCTATAAGACGCTTAAACATCCGTTACTGTGGGTGTTCCATGTTGGGAGCAACCGATAAAGGATGGGTTCAGTTGGCCAATAACTATACCTATGTTAAAAAGTGTACCCAAGGTCATGGCATTCTTTCAGTGCACGCCTGCCACAAAGCCCGGAGACATCACCAAAGCACTAGGTTACCTAGCTCAAGTAAGAAGCTCTTGTCTTAACTCATGTGCTATCTTAACATCTATGTATAAAAAATGATTGAAACAGCCACTGATGACACAAATATTAGTTACCATTGTAGTAAAACGACCAACGTTGTTACGTGGGACACGAGGCTAACGGCAGGAAGGAAGGTTTTGGGAAGACACTGACCGTGTCCGTAAATCACCCTAAGTGTTTGAACAGCGTCCGGTGCATCCTTAAACAGGCATTGCAGTTCCTCGATCCGGAAATGAACTTCGAATATGCCGACGGATTAGTTCTTCTACTGGGCCAAATAAGTAAGTCGCGAAAGTTCTGGGAGTGTTGTTATTTATCCAAAAGCCTTCTCATAAACCAAGAAGCTCATTAGGGCCACCCATTTTCCTTACTTTAGGCAATTAGGCCTTTCATGCCATCACGAAGTGCACACCTCAAAAGATTGTGAATGGTTACGACATCTGCTTCCATGTACCTCAGTGCATAACTTACTAAACATCACGAAGAAAAGCTAGTAAACCTGGGATATACAGACGTGGAGATTCCGTTAGATACTCATCGGTTTGTACAGCCTACCTTGGATAAAACTTGGGAAGCAAAATCATGTACTTTCAAAAGGCATATGGCCAAAAGCTCCAAATGTTAAGGTAAGTAAATGGTACCAGTCAGAGGTGTTCCGTGTTCAACCTTGGAGTTCCCATCGATGACGACAATAATACCACCAATCTCCTGTCGCTACTTAGCCAGATTGCTTGGCCCAGTTTACCATGGTTTGAGCGGTAAGTCTTGTGTAAAATGAACACCAAAATGATGCTGTCCCAGTGGAAACTGCGAGACAGCTGTCTTGTTCCAACGTGATGGTAAATCATGTACAGTCAAATGCTGTTCAAAAGATATAGGCATCTTGCTTTTTATCTAGGTCCCAACCCTTCCCATCTGTCTTATTTTATTAGCTTTGACGTTCATTCAAGATGACTGTATGACAGTTATGTGCCAGTATTGAACACTTCCGTAAAATCCGTGAAAACATTCGGCCAACGAATTTCATCGACTGGAGCGAAATATATTTGGTAACCGTTGTCAACGACAACAACACCATTTTATTTCCAACAGGTGATTAGGGCAACTCTGCTACTTACTGTCCACAATGGCTTTGGGTAGAAAACGTTGCGGTTGTGAAACCAGGAATTCGTGCCGTCGATTAGAAAACGCTTCCAGGAAGACTGATCCCGAAGGTGGTCGCTCTTAGGAGAGGGATAGATACACTAGCCAAAAAACAACTAACGGCGCCGAAAAATGTTTCCGTTCAGCCACTAATAGAGAGTGAATGTATTTGGGGGAGATATCACACAGTGATCCTACCACAATCTAAACTGGACTCAAAGCGGGCAGGCGACTAGTGCCACCGCTTTGGTATGATGCGCCGTTTTTGCTGATTCAATACTAACAAAGCTCATTGAAAGTTGACCACGTCAGATTCGATTTCACTACATTCATCGATCTGGCGCATGAACCAAAGCATAAAGGACGCACAACCAAACGTGTGCAAAACCTAACCCAAGACTCCATGGACGATACACGTCTGGAATTCGAATCCGCAGACTCTCAGTACAACCCGAATCGATCAGATTTGTACAACCACTAACGAGCACATTGTTTCCACCCACTCATCATCAAAGCCGGTCGTCAGTTCCGCGTGATGTATCACAAAAAACTATTTCAAAGATGTTCAAACCGAATGTCATGATTTGAAATGAATTGTACCATTGTTTGGTCACTAATGGGCAAACTAGTAAGTGTCAAATTCTTACATTTAAAACTTTTTTAGGCATGAAAAGAAGTTATTTCGCACGAAACTGAAATGCTACTGCAAGAAACTGGGGGCATACCAAAAAACAATCGAAAAGGGGGTAGTAAGGGATGATTTACCTGAGAAAATTCACCACTGCGTAGGTACTCTGTACAACTGAATTTCTTGTCTTGATCTTCAAATTCGAAATGCTCCATCATGGGCGGTTCCTTGGACTGGTCAATTACGAGTTGGACACTGACGGGGTCGGGAACGTCATGCTGCATGGCGCTTAATAGAAGTTTGAACGAAGCTGAAGAGAAAGAGGATATGAAAAATAATATGGACACATAAGAAATACTCCCCAAAATCATCCATAGAAGACCGGCGGCATCAAATATCAGTTCAGTAACTTTGCTGACTTGACTGCCGTAGTCAGCTGGGACAAACAGGATGATTGGCAGACATGCAGAATTCGCACAAGACTAAGTTCAAAGTGGTCGAACTTTTTTGGGACGATGGCTTCCGAACCAGCAGAAGGAATATTGTTTCTTCTGGTTGGTTAGCATCCAAAATTTTTGCGGCTTGGGATTATTTGAGAATTAAATTTGCCACCTATGCCTTGCCCCAAACATCACACTGGACAGAACTGCACTTCTGAAAGGCAAACTACAGATCTTGTGTCCGAAGCATGATTAAGTAGGATTTCCCTGCAATCGTTAACGTCTTTACATTATCTCAGAAGTCTTTTCGACTGCATAAGACGATCTTCATTTCATCTTCGACAGACAGGAACATCTTTTTCCCCAGTTGGGCCAGTCGGCTGGGCTGCCAATCATACAAATGAGCTTTCATCGAGGCTACACCTACAACACTTGCGGGTGTCCTTAGTGTCAACCATAAAAACTAACCCCTGAGCTCTCTCCTTGATACACCTCGTGATCTGTCGTGTTAATCAAGCTATGCGGCCACACGTTTGTATGGAAAAATCAGTCAGCAACCTCATAAAGCTGCGCACAGGCGTCCAGTGGAACTTAACTTGGCTCAAAAATTCTGGCTCAAGAGGACTAAACGGAAGTCAACCACCATACTAGATACTGCTAGCATCTCCGGATTTCTGATAGGTTATATCTTACAACAGTATAGGAATACGGTCCTCGCTGTGCTTACCAGTATCGTCACAACTACTATCGTCGGCAATTGGGAAAATCATAGCAGTTCCAGCTATCAGTTTCGCTTACTAACAAAGTATCGAACGAGAAATGGGGGTTCAACATTGAAGACAAAAATAAAAAATCGTTCAGCTGTAGCACCCTTTCGGTGCCTAGCTGTCATGCCAACGGAAGCACGACGGATGGGTTACTGCCAGGTTACCCAAGCCTAGACGGGAACAGTCGAGATGCTGAGGCAGGGTTCGAGCCACGAACCTGCCGATCCGTAAGGTAGCGCCTTAACCACTGAGCTATCTCGAGCCAACAACAGCTCGGATAACTGAAGTTTGTGGAAAGATGGCGCGCTGATTACAGAAACATCCCAGCAATGATATAGGAGGTAGTTATACACCAAAGTCGAGCGCTGGGATAGAGTAACGACATCTAGCAGTGTCTGATGGTACGTATTTGTGGCTCCTAGTAAATGATACTGTGGCAATTAATTTAACACTTTCTTTTAATCGGTCCGGAATTTGGAGGGCACCTCGGACATGATAACATCACTCTAGAGTAAGGTGCCTACGGATTGAGGAAGAAGTCAAAACCTAGTGGACGCACTTGCAGAAATCAGTTTCAGGGAAGCAAACCAAGAGAGGTTGTCACACACGTCCAAACGGCAGATAGCGAATGACAGATACCGTCCCGAACAATGGATTGTAGCGTCGTGTAGCGATTTGTGCACCTCCGTGGATCTTTCAGCTGCATCAATGTGACATCTACGAAAGTCTCTCATACCAGGCTGGTCAACCGGTAGAGGTCTGAGGTACTATCATGGCCCTACACTACGCAAAGTTTGACTACTGCAGTATTTTTAGGCCAACCACCGCTGC
>SJOL01006449.1:656777-679798 GCA_004794785.1 Opisthorchis felineus | reverse complement strand
TGCTGGCGGAAAGCGAAGTGCCAAGCGGGCCCGCACGATGGCGTGATCAGAGTCAAGTTGCGTACCCCAGAAGGAACGACAATCCTTAACTGAGGCTCTCCATCGGTAACTGGTAGTCATATGGTCCAATTGAGTCCACGACTGTCTTGTGTTTAGTGGCCTCCAAGTAACTCGGTGTGAGCGTTTGTGTTGGAAGTTCGTACTGGCCAGGAACAGACGATGATCTGCACATAACTGAAGAAGCCGCTCCCCATTATCCGTACGCTCAGCATCGACTACAAATCTACCACCCGGACTTAGTCGTCCAACTTGGGCATTCATATCACCCGCCAGGATTACTATATCCATCCTTCTTTCCGACCGAAGCGGTCATGACAGATCTTGATGAAACTCGTCCTTCTCAGTCTCAGAACTGCTATCTGTTGGGACGTATGCTGATACGACAAACACCGTTTACCGCATTGACCTGCGTTAATCTTAATTGAGCCAGACAACCCCACAGCGCAAAGGCGACTGTTTACTGGAATCCAGTCCAGTAGGGCGCTTTCAGCCTTGGGGCTGAGTGCTACTCCCACACCGTAGATACCACGAGCCATTGCGTCAGGATCACCGGATGCCCGAAGAGTGAAATGTTCCTTGTCCAGCTTTCAAACCTCATTCCTCGGCCGTCAAAGTTAAAATCTTAAGTGGATTGACCAACAAGCTTCTTCAGCTGTTACTCTTGACAAATTATCCACAGACAAGCTCAAGATAGCTCGGCGATTGGGGTTGACTGACCAGAAAGTCCGTGATTCGAGCCCAACCCTAGCTTTTCCGTTGTTCCTGTCTAAGTTTGGGCAACCTGTCATTTTTACAGAGTACGAGCTTCGCCAAGGTTTCATGGGAGGTACGCACCGAAAGACTGTCACATCTGAATAATTCTTTCATCTATAGATGTTTTCTGTGCTTCTTAAACTCTGATTCAACATCCAAGTGCAGAAGTCTTTTTTACGCACACTATTTATCCGCTACAAACTTCAGGCGATGCTACGACCGTTACGGCGAGCCGATGTTACTGAAGCTGTCCATTCACGAGCTGAGACTTTTCCCACTCCTTTGGATAGATTTAAACAATCATGTGTGTGATATCGTTTACCAGCCTCCATGTGAACCAACACCAAGCGAGGAACTTCTTTCTCACACCAAACCGCAGCTCAGAATCGGCGAATACTTTTTACTTGGAACTAAACACTCTCTTCTCCACCAGGAAAAGTTTATATAATGACTTAACAGCCGATGTCAGTCTATCGGAGGTGCGATTACGTGACCCATTTAGCTTGAAATAAAGCGCAGTAATACTATCTTTCGTGGCCCTGTACCGATCACTAATGGTGCCTCAGTAGCACTGAGTTTAGGAGTAGTAGGCGTTGTCCATTCATTCAATGACCCTACTAGAAAAACATGACACCGATTAAATGGATAACTTAGACCACAAATCCAATCGTCAAAAAGGATGCAAGGACATCATGCGACAATCGTCACGGCATCAGCCTGGTAGCCATGGCATCAAAAGCGCCCTCTGGCATATGGTGCGTGGGTTGATTGTCTGGAGAGGAAAATCCGTCAGAATTAAGTTGGGGTTCGTCCTGGTCGAGGATGCGTCGATGGTACCTTCACTTTGGGACAGGTTCTCGAACACCCTTACAAACGTCCAACGAAGGTTGTTTTTCTTGACTTTATCTGTCACCATAGACTATGGTGTTGTGACAGTCGAAGACATCCAGTCCAGACACATGTCCCAATCAATGCAGCTTCTGGTGCTGGACACATTCTTCAATGGAAGTACCCGTTGCACAACCGAAAACTCGCTTTCTATTTGTCTCGTTAAGGATTCACCGACACCAACCCACACAAGCTATGGTTCTGAGCCAACGATCGTCGAACGCCTGAGGACATCTCAGTTCCGCTGCTCGAACAGGCCAGGTCTCGCAGCCATACAACAAAACAGCCCGCACTGTAGTTTGGCTCACAAGTCCCTTGAGATTCGTTAAGTTGTAGCACCTTTCTGTGCCTAACTGCCATGCCACCAGAAGGAAGCACGAGGGCTGGGATACTGCCAGGTTGCCCAAGCCTAGGCAGGCGAAGTCGAACGGCAGAGGTCGGGTTCGAACCACGGACCTTCCGGTCAGTAAATCCGCGCTCTAACCACTGAGCCATCTCGACCCTTGAGATTCAGGGATACACCACTTTGAATCTCAAGGGACGCGTGTATCAAGATACAGTGCGGACGACAGTGCGTGTGCAACGAATGTGTGGTGGCAACAAATCTGCTGCTTGTCGAATTGATGAGTTGATTCGGCTGCACCAACTACACTGACTGGGCCAAGTGCTCCGTACGCCATGCGAACGATTGCCTTGCCGTGCCCTACTTGGTGAAGCAGGTTCTTATTGGAGGCTAATACAAGATGGACAGCACACGACCTGAGAGCAACGTTACAAAGAGTCTTGGCTGCACCAATGCGTCGTCTACGAATTTTCGGCATCAAAGACCAACCAAATCAATTGTTGGAGGTAATCGCCGACATAATGATGTCAGACAACCAGTGTTATATCTATACTCTTGTTATTACCATTGATCCGCTGCTTATATTTATTTATTTTGTTTTTGCCTTCCAAGCTTTTTCCGTACCCTCTCTATCATACGTCACCCGCTGTCATAAGCTGCGGCGACCCGAGCCATCATACATACGTACAAGTCCAGGGTCATCAAACTGAACTGACCGGGCCATCAAAAACCTTTGTCCGATCATATCACCATATCATATCCAACGATTGAAGGAGGTCGTCTCCCGAGCGATTGAACGAAAGTAGTGCTTATGCCCATGTTTAATGAAAAAAATCGTTCAGCTGTGGCACCCTTTCGGAGCTTAGCCGCCATGTCGAAGAAAGGAGGCACGAGGGCTGGGATGCTGTCAGGTTTCCAAAGCTTAGACAGGAGCAGTCGAGATGCAGAGGTTGAGTTCGAACCACGGACTTTCTGGTCCGTGGCACAGGACCGATCCTGGCACCCTAACCACCGAGCTATCTCGAACTCCCACATTCAATGGAACAAACCTGACCCTGTTAAATAGTCCTTGTTAATCTGAATTCGGTAAATTTGTTGACAACTCAATTGAGATGTTAAGTCAGCCTGTGTCAGAAAGTCGGGCAGCATCGTGCAGCTGTCTCATTCTTATTGTGAATCATCAGCAGTGCACATCTGACTAGGTTCTAAGGCGACCGAAACCTCAACCTGCCAGTTTGCAGTTGAGGACAATACTGTGCGCTCACGAGCGGAGGATCGACAATATGGTTAACAAAGTGACGGAGAGAGTTGTCAAAATAAACACAACAATCACTTAGTTGTAGCACCCTTTCGGTGCCTAGCTGCCACGCCAACGGAAGGACGCACGATGGCTAGACTAGACAGGAGATGCTGGGATCGAGCTCAAACCATGGACCTTGTGGTTTATAAGCTGGCGCCTTGAACATTGAGCTATCTCGAGAGAGAGAGACATCAAGGCCAACGTGAAACAGCACAAAGGAAATATGCGTTCCTGGACATCTAAACAGCATAGCTTCTAAAAAAATTCACGCACTGATAAACTTTTTCCCTTGGAATAAAACCGGATGTCTGCATTGGACACCGGAAATCAAACGGATACGGTATACGCTGATTTCAGCAAGCTCTTCGACAAAGTTCCCCACAAGCGTCTGCTGATTGAGCCTGTACTCTATGGATTCAAAGGTGGTCTGACACTGAATGCACGGCTTCCTGACCGGTGGAACGCTTCGTGTGTATATAATCAGCACTTTATAGTCGCTGATCACACTGACGGGTGATGCACCTCAGTGGTCGGTAAGTTGATGCGCCTTTCACACTACTCAATGCTTTTGTTAATGACTCCCCAAAGAAAGCGAAATTCAACTCTCTTCTTTGTACGGATGGTCCGATGACATGAGTGTCTGGTGAAGCAGTACAGGAGATCCAATCAGCAAACGATTCGTTTGTCTTCCACATGGCTCTTACCAATCAACCACGACAAGTGCAATGTTATCCATAGGGATTCCATGGTGAAGTAGTGTACCATATGAGATAGTTTGCAATGTTTAAGACAGATCCGGTCGCATTAGTACCTTCGGTTCCGAAAACAACCGCCGATGCAAATAAAGGGGACAACAAGGACGGAATCCACTGGTTGTGAGGAGACTTTTGGATAGTTTATTGTACATTTTAAACCAATCGGAGGTACGGAAACACAAGGTACGAAGAGTGTTTACGACCTTCAAGGGTATCCTCCTTTGGAGAGCTAATCTAGCCACAAAGGTTCCTGTGAAGTTCGGAGAAACCGCGATTGTTGGTCAGCGGCATGTGTGGCGCTCCTCAAGTATTCGACGTAATGTAAAGATATGGTCAATGCATTCCCTACCACCCTGGTTGATGCTTCTGGACTCGCGTCTCATGGGTAGGATTTGCGCGTTGCAACATAAAAGAAGCCAGCGGTCGTGATGCGACAGCCGACAGTAATACTCCTATGGTTGGAACAGTCAGTCTGGGTTCCATTTCTGAACACGGAGAAGGTCACAGCTTGGTCTCAATTCCTTGAAACATGTTCTTGCTCACAAATTCACACGAACAACCCAGTCAAGGCATCACATAAAGATCTCCCTCTATATCCAAATAACGCTGGGAGAAGTTCCCCTGAGCGGAACTCCACGCGGATCCCGCTTTACCGCTCGCACTCAGGTGATCCTACGGCCGAGAAGCCTATTCCGCGCAAGATTGGCCAAAAGTTCGGGGTGCTTGCCGGTCCGGCATCAAGCCGAGATCTGATTGGTCGAAAGTCTGGACCCAAAATCCAATACTGACCCAGTACTGACCGAATGCCGGCTGTCAATGGCGCACCCTGAAGGCGTCAGAATTTCCAGAAAGTTGTTGCCGCTTACGCTGTATATATGAAACGCTGTACAAGTGTTCTTGACTTCGTTTTGGGCGTTAACATACCTTGTGCATCTTTGGTGGTCGTTTTGACGTGAACGCTAGCTTAGGAGGCTCAGACCGAGGACTAAGCCGAGGAAAATACCGTTACCACACCTGGCTTGGGTGCCCAACGGCATTTCGAGGCAGAAGAGCGTACTAGTACTTCAGACACTGACGAAGGGTCTAAATTCAGACAAAAAGTGGCTCAAAGTGAATGGGTGAGATGAAAGACCAAGGCACGGAGCTGAAAGGCAACTGGTCTGTTCATGAAAATATCCGCCAAGCAATGTATACGCTAGTTTTCATTGCCTATTAGATTTACAAGCGCTAGCCTACAACAAACATCCAAGCTGCACTTAATCAGACAATCCGGATAGAAGCTGATAGCATGAACGCCACTGAGACCGTTTAACCGCCATGTCGTTCAGTGTCGCCAGCCAAGCACAGAGAGGGGCACGTGGACCCGATCCCAAAAGACGAACAGCACTAACGGCACCCAAGCGTTTCGTAAAGTCCTGCATTTTCTTCTGTCATGTCAACTTTTGCCCACTTTGGGTTTCCGATACTCCAAATTAGGCACGAAAAACAGCGTTCGTTTCAGCAGGCGGTGATTCGGCACGCCGAAACATTCGTGACACATGGCTCAACCCCATTAGATGGATACACCCTATGCTTCACAAAAGCCCCGTCTTCTGATCATCTAATGGCTAGTTCGCTGATCCCAGCCGGTTCCAGCCATGAATATGAGAAGTCAGTGGTCAAAGACCTGAAGATGTTTCAGATCCTCCACCCGAAATTGCCAATTCCCGCAGCCGTACAACAATACAGACCAAGCGATAGTGTGATATAAGCGTCCTTTTGAATCTAGCGATATACTTTCAGATGTCGCAAGTGGCGTAAGTTGGCAAATGTAATTCTGGCCTTTGAGATTCCTGCATTTACTTAGCTAGTCATAACGCTCTCACAGCCAATGCAAGGCATGCTTAACAAACGTGCGCCCCGCAGCAGGATTTTGCATTTTGTGGGCTTGAAGCATACGCCAAGGGACTTGATGATTTTTAGTGCTGCTTGCGCTTTGTGATCTTTCCCAGAAGATGAGAACATATTCGACCCGCATATTCCGGACAAAGTGCTCGTTCGGAGAGATATGAACACCAGGGTTTTAGAAACCTTCCAATGCTCACTTCATCACCTGCTTAGTGAGATATACCCTGTTGCGCAAGCATGTTGAAAAGAACAAACCGGTCGATGGAATCGAACGCACTCTTAAAGCAGAGGATCACCAAGATTATGGGAGACTTAGACGCATACCGTTGCTCTAACATTTGACGATGTGTCCGGGTTAGGTCCATACCACCCTTCCTGCTTGCTGCTTCCGGATCCCGTCTTCATATGTCTTCGTAATACGACGTAGAATAAGTGAGGTAAGGAGCGTGGTTACACAAGGAAGGTCAAGGTAATTCCTATGCGAATGCGACACTCGCTGCAAGCACGCCCTCTGAAAATGGGCAACTCACCTCAGTTGGTTGGGACGGTCTCTTTCTCCCAGATAGGAGTAAATAAGTTGGACAAGCATCAACTGAGGATTTCACCTCGACCTCTAAATAGTGCAAGTGTGGATACGTCAGGACCAGGATTTTGGTGGCGATTGGAGAAAAAACATTCGTTTATTTCCGAAGTCACTGGGGGCTCCAAATTCACTGTCCAGAACTGCGTTACAGATAGGGAATCAGGCTGAGCAACTGCAGGTGACCAGTTGAATCAGTCTTGAAAGTGTTTCATGTGTTCTTTTTCCCTACAGAAGTCAGTTTTCGCTCACCGGCGGCCTCTTTGACCCTGTTGCACGTATCAGCTGGAGCAATCTACGCAGATTCAGAGTTTTTGTCCCTTGCATCTCCTCGGTCTTCTAGACCCACAAACCTCTCGATCGGCGCAAGTATAATTTTACATTTTGCAGATGTGAAGTGCATACAGAACCGTGCAGGTTAATTATCTAAGTTATTTGAGATACTTTGCATGCATCCACAAATACAGCTCCATGGATTGCGGGGTAGGACATGCGTCGGGATGGGTTCCATTCTCTTCGCAACGACCAGTCCCGTGGCGGCAGAACAAAGTCTGAACCTGGTTCTTAATTCAAACGAGACTGGTTGCGTTGTCTTAAGGGCAACCCTGCAAACTACCGAGCAAAGGGTATTGCCTCGGTTGTGAGCAGTGGTGTAAGGTCATAAGAACGCTCGAAAAACACTAACTAAGGTGAGAAGAAAGAAGGAAAGAAACGGTGCATAAAAATGATGCCGCTTCTCAAGACGACGGGCACCCACTGAGCGTAGTTTTCGTTGACCTGAACAAAGTCCCTGGGGAGGCCCCTCGGTTAACTTTGTTGAATAACCTCTATATCCATGGGGTTCGAGAAGAGGTGTCTAAGTGAACTAAAGACCCTATGGTCATCAGGACAATTAGCAAAGTCGGGGATACCACTTCAAAATTAACCGGTGATGCCAGTGGAGTAAAAGGAGGGTTGGCTACGAAACCAGCACATTCATTTTCAGTTCCCCACCCCATTTGCCGGTAGCCTGAAGTGTGCAGATGACCCAAAGGTTACCATGTCAGCAAAAAATATAGTATTCTGGACACTGGAGTGCTGGCAATTTGTATGGGAGGGCCAAGCAACCACTCCAAACCCTGTTTTGAACATCGGAAAAAAACCTTCGCTCGTCATATCGGCCAATGAGGTACAAACAGCGAAAGACCATGGAGTCAGAGTATCCGCTGAACTTGACTGGCAAAGGGAAGCAGAAACAGTGGCTTAACTTTTCTGGGAACTGCGCGGATCATTCAGCAACCATCGGAAAAGTTCCCATCCTGCATGCACCTCAAAAACGTCTAGTCCAAACCAGTGGTCACAGTAACATTTAACGAGCTGGAAGTCAAGCTCGGGGGAAAGGCGCAGGACTTCGTCAACTGTCCTACACGAGATCCCGCGAGGCAAACCTCTGGTCTAAGGAATCTGAAGGACTTCGGAAGAATCTCATTTATAATTAGCGAATACGTCCAGGACAGCCTGTGGATGAGTCGCCGCAGTCACTCAAGGATCTTGATAGAAAATTTTAAATTGTGGAGAAATCTCAGTGCACCGGCCACGCTGTTCACACGAGCACTGAATTAAAAAGGAGAATTTGCGGTCGAAGCTACCCAGGTCAGAACTTGGAATGGTTTTAAGAGGCTGTCCCATCGGTTCCTAATCAAGAGTTTGGACAAGCACTGTAGCGTCACTACCACTAGGGGGGCAATTTTTGAATAAACTGTTTTCTGCGCTGTAAAGGGGCTTACGTAAGCAATCAATCCAACGCCTACTTCATGTTGACCGACCGGTGAGCCACCTGTCTACCGTTTACTCTCACTTAGCGGGGTAGGTGATCACGCGCTACAAAAGGCATTACTCATACATTCATGCTTGTTGCGGAACTCTATAAGAGCTACCATCGGGTATAACGACAATCAATAACCGCTCAGCTGTAAGACCCATTTGGTGACTAGCTGTCATATTACCCGAAGTAAGCACGAGGGCTGAGATACTGCCAGGTCGCCCAAGTCATTTGCGCACATGCATAAAAACGTATCCTTGGAAGATAACAAAAGTTGCATTGATCTGTCAGTTGCTCAACGTTACAAACCAAATCCAAATGCTTTGAATTGACAACTACCAGGGTTACCCTATATAAGACTGGCAAAATTGGCAAGCTTCACAACCAGGAGGGCCCTCATCAGAGAACCCAAAAAAATTCTGACCGCTGATTAGTTAATTGTTAGTCACATGGCACTGCTCAAGGTCAGGTCCCGTATTCGAGGATTCACGGATTCACGGATTGATACACAGGATCCAGGCTTTTGCCCAAGTTTCCCGGGTTAGTTTAGTTTTTGTCGTTCAGAGGCTATCGTAAGCCTCAAAGGCACAAGGGAAAATAGGGTGTAGCGCTGCTCTTCAAGTTCTCAGCGCGGAGCAGTATGTTGGCCGGCACGAGGACTTGCATAGGAATGCCTAATAGTGCTTTGAACCGGGTTTTAGAAGGAGCGTGGACAACTGTCGGAGTAAGGTTATTCCACGCAGCTACTGCACGAAATCATAAAAAATTTTGCCTAATATGAGCTTGAAAATCTTCTTACCATGTCCCCGCCGTGTGTTTGCTGGCCCAACGGTGAAAAACCTGTTGGCCAAACCTAGTTCAAACGGGGCATAAGTAAGAATTGGGTCTCCTCGGAGGCGACGACACTCTAGGGGAAATAGGTCAAGCACCGCGAGACGCGTTTCGTGGTCCACGGATTTAAGGCCGGCAACAATTTTCGTAGCAGCTCTCTGGACAAGCTCAATGAGTATTACGTCCTTCTTGCGTCCTGAGTAGACAACTTGGTGGACATATTCAAGAAGCGGTCTGACGTGGGCCCTATAGGGCAGTTGGAAGTCCATGCGAGTACTACGGGAGAAGGTGCGCCGAATCATCAGTAGAACGGCGAATGTCTTTTGGGCCGATTCCTCACGGTGCAATGAGAAGGACATGTTTGAAGAGAGCCAGATACCCGAATCCTTTTTTGGCATCTATCCTCACGATGTCTACTGGTCCATTCTTACCACGCACGACATAGACGTTCGCTGAGTCCTCTCCGAATGACATATGGACGCGGCTTTTGTCATTCGGAGGAAGGTGCCAGTCCAACGACCACTGTTTTGCAGCGTCTACACCCATTTGAAGGGCACTGGCATTGGCACTCCAGGATTTCAAGTCGTCCGCAAAAGGTAGACATGGACTTGAAAGAACGTCTGGAAGGTCGTTGACGTACATCAGAAACAGCAGTGGTCCCAGAACGGAGCCTTGGGGAACTCCAATGGAGACCGGCGCTGTAGAAGAGTAGGTCCAGCCTTCTTTCACTCGGAATGTTCTGTCTGATAGGAACGCCTTGATCCAGAGTAGGATCTTCCCTTGAACCCCGTAAGACTCGAGGTTATGGAGTCGCGGGACGTGTGTGACTCGATCGAATGCTTTTGAGAAGTCAAAAAATATTGCATCTGGTATGGGTCCCTCGTCCTTGGCTTGGGTTAAGCTGTCCATAAGTACGAGCATGTTCGTCACGCAAGAACGGTTTAATAGAAATCCGTGATACACAGGATCGAGCCTTATGCCCAAGATCCCTGGGTCAGTTTTGTTCTTGTCTTTCAGCGGCTGCCGTTCACCTGAAAGACAAGCGAAAAATGGTTTAGCACTGCTTTTTAAGTTCTCAGCGCGAGGCAGTAAGTTTGTCAGCGTGAGGACTCGCATAAAAAACTTCTAATAGTGCTTTGAACTGCGTAGCATATGTGGCGTGGACAACCGTCTGGGGGAGGTTATTTCACGCAGCAGCTACCAAAAACGAGCAAAGAATTTTCCCAATAAACTTGTGCACTCAGAGCTTGAAAATCTTACCATGTCTCCGGCGTGTGCCAGCTAAGTCAACAGTGAAAAACCTTTTGGCCAATCCTTGTTCAAACAGGGCATAAGCAAGTGTTAGGTTTCCCCCTGGAGGCGACGATACTCCGGGAGAAAGAAGTCAAGCACCACGAGATGTGTTTCATATTCCATTTAAGGCCGGCAACCATCTTCGTAGCAGCTCGTTGGACACTCTCAATGGGGATTACGACTCTCTTGCGCCCTGAGTGGACAACTTCGTTGGCACATTCAAGAAGCGGTCTGACGTAGACTCTATAGAGTATTTGGAAGTCTGTGCGAGTAATACGGGAGAAGGTGCGCCGAATCATCCGCAGAACGGCCAATGCCCTCTGAGCCGGTGCAGTGAGAAGGACATGCTTCAGGAGAGCCAGATACCCAAATTCTTTTTGGCATCCATCCTCGTGATGCCTTCTGGTTCATTCTCACATCGCAGGTTCATGCCAGCCAATGGCAATAATGGTATTTCCCCAACTCAGTTCCCCGTCTAAAACTTCCAAATCAATGTTCTTGATAAAAGGACTATCATCATATATTAAACTGCCAAGACCAGGTTAAAGCACATGTACACACATATAAAATGTGTGAGTCGATAACTTTGCCGTTCGGTAGATGCAAACCAATGTAAATTTCGCTGCAACTGTGATATTCGATGTGGATAGTTTTATGGGATGTTGATCTGCTCTGGCTGCAAGCTTCGATGATATTTTGCTCATGGATTTCTGTTTAAATGAACGAACTTTCAAGGCCACCCACCACCATCGATCTGGTTACCAGTTCACGAGATAGGTCACGAAATCCATTCGCAGCACATTATAAAGATCCCGGTGTTCTTCAGTTGGGGGATAACAGTTACCGAAGTCTCAGTGCAAATTCCACCCAGTTGGATAGCTGAATTTCGTTTGAGTCCACCGTACTCGTCATACGTAACAACTAGCATGAGTTTGTTCACCGAGCTTCGGCCTATTGCTGTTTCCTAGAAAGGTCGCGTTGTGTACAGTATAATGATCGAAAATGACTCGGCACATATTTCAAAACTGGTGCGAATGTGAAGCTCTGTGAAAGACCCCTATTCTCAGTTATGTGCAACCATCCAGGGAAAAACGTAGCCTTCTTATATCACCTGCACGTGGATTACTAAGGGCCAGAGATTTTTCTCTCTGAACAGCATGAATTAACTGAGCTTGGTTACGTATTAAAGCGCAGCTTCATTTCCGAAAAATGGTCAACCATTGCTCTGCAACATGACAACCGCATGCGTTGCCGCTTACGTTTTCTACGTATCGTAACAGCTGGGCCACATGCTCATTGCTGACTATGAGGCTTCGGTCATACATGATAGTGTAATCCAACGACGGCCCCCTATCATCATAGCCGTGGGCGCTGCCGCTACACCATTGGTGAAATGTTTTTATTTAATAAATGGGCTGGTACAAACATAATGGTCAGTCACCCGGTTCGTTCCCTATAGACCAGTTTTACTCAACCATAAAAATGAAACAAAAAATGTAGTCTGGTTAATATCTTGGGAAACATTTTTCAGACATCTTACTGTTATGGAGGCAAACTTGCTACTTGTTCAATAAGTTCCGTTGTCGATTAGAAAGGATCCGTGAGTACACCAACGTTGCGATGTCAACATCCGGTGACCTTATGCAAGGTTGGACGCAGCGAGGTCAGGGCTAGAAAGGGCCGTATGCAAGGCGGTCGTAATATCAAGTGGTAAAATTTAAATCTTGTATTCAAAGGCCTCATGCTTCTTCGAACGTGTACCCATCTATGTAGCCGTAGTGACGATCTAGTGAGCGAGCGGGTACGTAGTTTCAATTCTGCTCCCTTAAAGCCCTGAAGCCTACCTTCACTCTACTTCTAATTCCAGATACATATACCATGCGGCCTAACAGAAGCAACAGCTCCGTTGTCCTTATCGTAATTTGCAACCAACCCATGCCCAACCACAGTAGCACCCTCACAAACCAGGGGCTTAATAATGGGGAACCCCTTCTCACACCCCCTGCTTTGCGTTTGTAAGCCGACTCCCTTATGATCTTTGGTGTCCCGTCATTGTTAAATAAGCATCCACATTCCAGACACACAACGCGCCATTTTAGGCTACCCCGAAGCCGTTTTCTATGTCTGTTAAATGGACTTGCCCTTCATCTAACTCATTGTCCAGGCCAAAGTATTGCAACCGATCTTCATTTCCGTGATCGTGCATAAGCCATCGGAATAGGTAGGCTACTAAGATAGCTGCTCCTGGTACAACCTAATTGCCTCTGATAATGAGGATTATCTTACTAGGAAATGCAATGCTTACTCCATCTCACTGCCCCAGGGACAGATACCCTTCAACCCACATCGAAGAAACATATATCGTCACAATGTCACCAATTCTGTGTATGTCCTGTAAAAGGTCGGTGAATTCTGTATATATTTTCCTGTGTAAAGCTTCCTGATCACGGATTGCATCGGTGGCTGGCATCCGGTTATGCATGCCTTCGTGGAGAGCGAGCAGTTTGCCCCCATGCGTAAACTGTTCGACGTATTCAAGGAAATGATGAAGGAGCAGTATCAGGTTGACTTTTATCATGGACAATTTGGCGGCGCAAACGCGGGCTGCAAGAGTCGTGTTCGGCTGCGACGTCATGTTGTGCTAATTCCATATAAAAAACTATCAGAAATCACATATGTATCATAAAGCATCTATGTATTTTTGGTCACAGACACTCTGTGAACAGCCGGCATATATCCCACTGCATAGCCAGCTTGGACAATGCCGCACAGTGGATTTTTGTTCATTATAATACGAACACACAGATTCCGGCAAGATCTGCAATTACTGAGCCTTACGGAACCACAATTCGTCTCTTATCTTACACCCACTGGTTGAATGTCATCCGAAAATGGGTTATACACGCACAATCCGGGATGGTTCTCTTTGGTAATGTGGCCGACAACCGTCTGAATAGTGCTAGTGGTCGCCTTAAAGACCGGGTGCACCGCATTCAACACACTAGAGCACACCATACAAAGGGTGTCTCGGCACGCCCAGTGGTTTATGCGGGAATATGAGATGCACACGTCGTATCGCTGTGACCGACGAGGAATCCTGGAGGGTAACGGCTACGTTCTGAACGTGGTCTGCCGGGTGACTACGTATGCATATTCCCTAATTTTGAGGCACTTGAAGCCGCGACCGTCAAGGCTGCTCTACCATAGTTTTGGAACAAAGAAGGTGATTTCAACTTACGTTAACTAACTTATGGTTCGTGGTTCAAACACCCAGGTTCTCCCAGACGGTTGACACCTGTGCTGGAGAATACATATGCCCCTGCTACCAGGTGTGCGGCTCTCCTGCATCCATTAGTTCTCTGTATTTAGAGATCAGTCGGTTCCAAGCAGTAAGAACTATTCTTCATAGATTTTTTCTCAGGTTGCCATCAATCCACCAACGGTGGCCGTCTGATCACAACCTACCAGAAAAAGGTGTACCCCTTACACTTGCTCCCAAACCATCGCCGATAGCTTTGGACGGCCCGCGTAAACAACTGAACCGAGTGGTAGATAAGCTTCAGGGGCTGGAGCCCAGAGGGATCACAGCCATAATTAGGCGATTGATCGTTCAGGGGCGAATCTCGCTGCTTCAAGGCCCAAAGTCTGCAACTGACGGCCTGCACTCTGTGGTCGATGATACTGCACCTCAACCCAGATTGCGGTCTAGAGACACGGATTTGGGCTTTTGTGTGCTCTATGACCGGTCGACTACTACCATTGACCGCTAGTGTGCAACGGATCGCGTATCACCTCACGTCACCTGTTGTGATGGTGAACATTGCCGACTGTGCGGTGATGCTTTTCGAGCTTGTCCCCAGGGTGAGTCCACAGAAGAATAATTTAGTTTTGGTTCTTAGCCCCCGGCCCGTCCAGGAAACGCAATGGTGTGTTCGCTACCCGGTCCGCAAAGAGGACGTCTTGTGATGCTGACCTGGACCGAGGCACAGAATTCCAGCACAGTGTCACGGAAGTCTGTGTGTCCGTTTTTTCGAGTCCAAGGGGGAACTACTCGGCAGCCGTGAGTAAATGTCTGACTACTACGACGAACGCTGTAGAGTGCCAGCTAGACGAAAGAGACGAAGATGAATTCATTTGACCTATTGGCTCCAAACAGTTCGTCTGTTAATGGGACTTCATGCATTTCATGTAAGTCTCGCATTTCTTGAGGAATACAGTAAGTAAGCACGCGAAATAGTCGCTCAAGATGGCGTTGTGTAAACAAGCCCCCACGACATTATAGCCGCTGAAGTGCTCCCATTATAGGGTAAGTATTCCTCCCAGTTTGTCAGCCGCCTGCCTCATAGTGATTCTTCGATAACCTAACTTGTATCTTTCTCCCATTCCAGGACGTCAATAGCTAAACGAACAATCCGCACAGTGAAGGCCATACGATTCCCGGCAGGACATATGTACACATCAAAAAGGCAAATAAATTTCAACATTTCAAGTTCTCAAATTTAAAATATTTTCCCCGGTAGAGGTGGATTGGCGCGTCAGCCGGGTTTGCTCAGCTGCCCGCTGTGATAGACGTAGGTTTCATGTGTGTAGCTGATTAGGCGTCGTGAACCTCTAGCAGCATGTTAGTTGTGCGCGTCAGCTAGGTTCGTTCAGCTGTCCGCTATGGTCGACGTCATGGTTTTCCTGGCATACTTCGCGAGTAATAATGGAACACGTTGCTGTTTAACAAAAAAGTGCACGATTTTTTCGGCAATAATTAACGCGGCTTCCGCGATTTTAACTCGTAGTAGCATTTATCGAGCAAAAATTATTTACAGTCGTGGCACTTCCGCATATTTTGCATCCACAAGGAACATGTAGATTCCAGAATGTTCAGCGGTTTACTTCAGCTGTAAAACTCTCTGAAAGTTCCATCTATTGTAAGTGAATCACCTTTTTCCGGAATTCGCGACTTATTACATTATGCAGCGTATTCACAGTCATTGGTGCTTATTGACCTTGAAGATTCACTCACTTAAACAGATCACCAATGTAGATAATTTGCATAATAATTCATTATGCATAGTCATTCTACTCTATGAAGTGGAAACCCTGAATAGCTTTCGAGCTCGTAGCTTTCGAGAAATCAATTCCATTGTGCGAATACTGGGCAGCGCGACTGTCTGGGCAGATTTTCAGGTTTCGAATAAATACTGTCAAATGCTAAAACTTTATGCAAGTTTCTTTGCTTCAAACTGTGGTTTCAGAGAAATTTTGGGTGTGCGCCTAAGGATAGGTTACAACTTTCCCGAAATTCGCACGCCTTGATGCGACATTGGCAACCAGCATTCGGCGGATATTCGACCGTGTTTGGCTGTCGAGTACACACATTCGGCCAATCAAAGCTTGCCTTGATACTTGGCCGGCAGGCGTCCTGTTCTCTTGGCCAATCGCGTGCCGCTTAGGCTTCCTCGCCATAGCGGTGCCTAATTGGGAGATGAAGCGGTGTTGGGGCGTTGTCGCCTAACAAGTTCACAGCATTAAGATGAACATTTTGAAGTGCAGTTTGGTTGAATTGCTGCTCTAACAAAGCTACTGACATCAACGGCTTGTGTGGAATGAAAAGTCAACGGCTCCGCTCCCTCTGCTCCAAAATTCTTTGAATAATTTTGAAAAGTTTCAAGGCACTAGGCCTGGATTCGCTCTCGCCGGGCATATCCAAGTACACTGTAACAGTTTTTTTGGCTGAAATTCCAAACTCGATGCAATGTATATGGAAAATGAGTTACGTTTACAATGAACAGCCGTTTTCAACTGTTGTACCCATTTTCAAGGAATGCGCTAGAACAGAGTGCGGAAACCAGCGAGGTTTCAGTCTTACTGCATGTGCCTGAAAAATTTCTCAGGTCTCATCTAGTGCAGGCTTATAAGCGGCCAAATACGGCAAATCCGTGAAAATCAGCCCGGGTCGTGGATGCACTGACGATGTCTTCACTATCCAACAACTCAAACATTGTCACACCGACAGATGCTTCCTTGATCTGGAAGCAACGTTTGTCTCCGTCAACCTCCTTGTTCTATGGCGTTACCCAACCATCAAAAGCATCTCGGAAGCCTTCATTCCACTTATCCGCCTGATATACCGTAACACATGTGTACGAGTAAACGTATACGGATAAATTGCCTAAGTTTACTACCGAAAGTAGCATCTTACAGGACTGTTCCTCTTGCCCCTTTTCAACTTCTTACTCGAAGTCGCTGTAGAGACTCGGTCTTATCGTTGTGTAGCGATTTGTGTACCTCTACGACCTATGGAACTGTAGTGGGATGTTGCAATCTGACACCCAGGATCTGAACTAGGTTTTTCAGTGCATGCAAATCTGCCTAACATGGTCATTCGGTTCTCCAGCCAACGTCTTTGGCTAACGTCCATAATCGTCCTGCTCTGTAGGTGTTTGCACCTTAACAGTATCCCAGCGTGTATGCAGCCGTGGACTTCACAACCAAGGAATATTTCACGTCGGCAGGCGCGTTGTGTCATGAACCGGGTTTACTTAGTTGCTGCGTGCAGCAGGGCACATGAGCAAAACAGGCTAACGATGATGCCTCTCTCCCTACGCTTTCATGGAATCCTTCTCTATTCCACCCTATTTTGGACATCCTCTACAGGTCACGGTTGTAGTCAGTAACCATCCTAACGACCCCGTAAGTCGGTCCAGGCGGCCTTTATTGTTCACAAACTGAAGCAAGTGGAACAACAGGCGTCTCTTGCTCGTACGCTAGATTCTATCCGCCTTGACTTTTTCTGTCGAAAGCTACAGTTCCCTCTCGACCGCTCACCTTCTATGATGTGTAGGCCGCCGCAGCTGGATACATCGGGATAGGTATTGTGTTGAGGCATTCAGTGGAAATGTATCTACTTGGTCGGATGTCCGTTTGTAGTCGCCTCTGCGCGGTTTGTTCGGCAACGTTTTGGATCTCGAGGAAGGCCCATAGCTCCCAGTCTGTTGTGTCTGGTTACCCCCCGATGGACTGTAGCTTTGTCATAGGTGATTTCAGTGACACTCTAGGTGCTCCTGGTCGAAAGCTCATATATCGTTGTGGTTACTGGTGACTTGAACACTCAGGTAGGTAGGCTTAACGCCACTGAGGTTTAACTGGATGTTCGTCTTGGATTGGACACGAGACGCATGGACAACTGTTTGTTTATTACGATTGTTCCTTTGCAGTACCTCATTCTGGAAAAGCGAAAATCGTTCGAATACTTGATTTTTACCAACGAACCATCACCCAGCCAAAACAGATCACATTTCCAGTAGTTGCCAGTAGCGAGGGTCGATCACTGCCTGTCTCCCGGGACACCTGTATGGAATATGATCATGTACTTGTCCGTTGGGGGTTTCATTGCACTTTTCAGGTTTGAACAACAGACTCAACTTGGCCGTCGAGATAGCCTGTTTAAAGCGCCAGCTTACGGACCAGAAGGTCCGTGGTTCGAACCCAACCTCAGTATCTCGACTGCTTCTGCATAGACTTGGGCAACCTGGCAGTATCCCAGCCCTCGTGCCTCTTTTCTTTGGCATGACAGCTAGGCACTGAAAGAGTGCTACAGCTGCGCGATTATTATTAATATTATTATTATTTGGCCGTTGGGAAGGTCGTGGACCCACAAGTTAAACAAACGGAGCTCCTTTTTGCTGATCCAATTTCGGGTTTTAACGATCACGGAAGACAGATGTACAGCTGTACTTGGTGCCGAATCCTCTAAATGCAGTACAACGCTGCTTGGCTCCTTTAAACATTTGATCTCTGATGACACCCTGTTTCAACTGATTCGATCAACCGGCCAAAAGAAGGCAGGTGTCAGCGAAACAATATGTGGCAAAGACAAAACGGTAATTCGCAAAATCGTCGTCTTGAGCGATGAACTGAAAACGTTGAAGGGTAATTGGGCTGTGTAACCTGCACCTACAATACACAACATTATGCTTCAGAATGTGCAGCATTTGAACATGCCCCCTGAAGCCAAATGATAGGCTCTGTGCGGACGTACCTTCCTCGGTAGTTGTATTGCTTCCATCGAAAGTGTATCTGGCGAAGTCAAGGGGCGAGATGGCTCAGTGGTTAGAGTGCGAATTTACTGACCAGAAGGTATGTGGTTCGAACCCGACCTCTGCCTCTCGACTTCCCCTGCCTAGGCTTGGGCAACCTGGCAGTATCCCAGCCCTCGTGCTGCCTTCTGGTGGCATGGCAGTTAGGCACCGAAAGAGTGCTACATCTGAACCATTTTTGGCGAAGTCAGTGCACGAACCTCAGAGGTCCGAATCACATTCGTCAATTTACATCACTTGTGGTGTCAGAAAGGCATATTACTGGGTCTCAAGGTTCGCTGTACCAAGCCAGGGCAACAACTTTTATGTGGTTGCGTGATATTGTCTCTGTGGACAAATGATCTGAAGCGTCTCAGGACTGGCCACCGATGTATCACAAGCGTTGCTGGTATGGGATGGCGTTGACAAATTTGTAGCGTGGTGATTAGAAAAGGGGCGTTCGGTTTTGCAGCACGTATGGTGATTGCGAACAAAATCCAGCACCATCCACTGAGGTCGCTCGGCCACGTGCCACGCATGCCATATCATCGTCTACGAGACGTCCCCATCAGAATGAGTTGGATAATATGTGGCTTGACGAAGACTCGAAAGCAGTTACGAAGAGTGTTGGTGCGGCCAGCCTTCCAGGTTGGGGTCCTCGTGACCCTCCTTCTTGCGCTTAGCTGGAGACATTGCAAGAGGTTGCGGTTAACCCAAGTCAGTGGAATTCATACCGTACATTTTTTTCCAGGGTGTCTGACTGAGCTTTTGGAGGTGTATGCACTTCAGGATGCTTACAGTAGGCTAGCACCATCCAGTTCTTCACTTTAAAGCCCTACACATTTAAATAAGCCTTGTGATTGTACGGCAGTGAAACATCAGTGTCAGCACTGTTACTGCTGTCTTTGATGATGATGACGTACTCGAAATGATTATGGGGAATCGCCTCGGGAATCGAGCTGCTTCCCGAAGAAGACCTCACCGAATTAGAACGACAAATAATATCGTGTTGCTTGATTCAGACCCGATCAAAGTACAGGGCATGTCAGATGACTTTGTTCACGTAGCTGCTGGTTTTCGAATGTGCCTAGCACCAATAAACTCCAAAGTTTCACCTCACTTCTGGGTGAATATACCACCGAGTTTAGTTGCTGTATCCCAACCATTTGTAACCAGTTACCAAATTTACCTACCTGGGAAGTTGCGTCGTCTCTACTGGCACTATTGCCGACTAAGCAGAAGGAGAGCTTGAGATGGCTCAGTGGTTAAGGCACGAACTTACCGACCGGAAGGCCTGTGGTTCGAACCCGGCCTCCGCATCTCGACTGCTTTTGTCTAGACTTGGGCATCCTGGCAGCACCCCAGCCCTCGTGCCTCCTGCAGCTATGTGGCAGCTAGGCACCGAAAGGGTGCTGCAGCTGTGACTTCCACCCTCCTAGTATGAGCTCCTTCGGCCCTTCTTCAACTTAACTGATTATGGTGCCGTTTTGCTATTAGCCTGTCATTGAAGGACAGGGTACAGAATGCCTCTTGAAGGCCAGGCAGATACAATACCAGCCTGGTCATGGCTCCAGAAGTGGGTAGTTGTTTCTCTGGATGGCAGCATTGTTAACGCAGTGAGTGCTAGGATTTCCAAAACCCTGCGTTGCATTTTTTCAGGCCAGGAATCTTTATAAGTTTGCCGGCAGATGGTAAGGTCTAAAGCGCTTCAGCTTGTCCAGTACCGCCTTCTGAGTATGAAAATTGGCCACTATGAGCCGAAGACAAACTTCGGCTGCCTGTTTCCAGGTAACATTATCATCGAAGTACTGCATGTGTACCGTTGGAACGCCGGGGTAATGATGCTAAAGTATGTATGATGTTTTTTTACAGTTTGAGTAGCCGCTCGGTGACGTGATACGGCCGAAATTTCTCCGCCTACTCAGTCATATTTTTGGTACATCAGGTGATTTCTCTGTCGCACTCTGTTTCCTGAAGTTTGTTCCGGCTGAAAAGACGCAGGGTGGGAAAAGCATTAGTTGGAGGCGAAATACTTCTTGGCTGTGTTGGTTAACGCGGAGCCACACCATCAATGGCTAAGCATCCTCACTGACATAACAAAGTCCCGTAGCCCATGGCGCCGTTTTGTTGACTCACTTACACTTCGAACATAGCACATTTACCCTGGTTTTCACTTTACTTTATGGATCTCAGTACTATCTTTCGCCTCTAATCGTCGGTGTTCAAGTGCTTTGGCAACCAGATAAATGTAACAATAATATTTCAACTGCAGGACCCTTTTGGTGCATACCTGTTATGTTACCCGAAGGAAGCACCAGGGCTAAAGTGCCGCCAGGTTGTTCAAGCCTACGCAGGAGAAGCCGAGATGCCGAGGTTGGGTTTGAACCAGGAACCTTCCGGTCACTAAGTTTGTAGTGGCAAACGGCCCTAAGGAGTTTCCAATGAACAGAACAAACCATTACTGTAAGTCAGATATAGTGTCACACGGAAAACAATCCAAGGGAATAGTGAAGAGCCTAAGGAAAAACCGGGAGCTTTGGTGGACATCGAAAGCTCAGGAGATGGAGAAGGCTTTTGCTACCGGAAACAGCCGTGCCTTATATAAGCTGATACGATCGATTGACCCTTGGAAAGCAGCGGTCACTGAAGTGATAAGTGAAAAAGGTAGCTCATTAATTCACTTTCAAAAACGTCGACTGGAAAGATGGACCGAACACTTCGAAGAGCAGTTTATCTGGCCTCCTGCAACACAGCCGTTGGAGATAGTACATACGGTCGAATGCAATGTAAACTTTAATCGCCCGTCGGGAGAAGAGATAAAGTACGAAATATCCATACTGAAACGTGAGAAAGCACTAGGGCCAAACTGTCTGTATCCAGCCCTCTTCAAAGAAGGTGGAGAATCCCTGGTGACCCATCTAACAAAGCTTATTGGTGCGATATGGAGTGAAGAGAAAGTGCCTGCAGAATGGGATATGTCGACAGTAATTCCTATCTTCAAAAAGGGTACACGGACGCTGTGTGAAAACTACCGTTGCATAAGCTCATTAGCTGTGCTCTCTGGTCTTATCCTTCGAAAGTTGACTGAACACAAGGAGAAAGTCAAACTGGGTTCCGTCCTGCAAGAGGATGCACCGATCGCATTTTCACCCTCCGATAGATTCAGGACCAGTGACACTGCTTCCAGCGCCCAACATTGGTTAGTTGACTTGAAAGCTGCCTTTGACCCTGTGGGCCGTCAGCACTATGGCAGTGGAACAAAGGTTTGCCCCATGGATTCTTGCCCCCCTTAATGTGTAGTACGTCAACTCCCGCGGACGTGTGAAGGCCTACGGGAAGCTCTCGCCTCAGTTCACCACATCAAGTGGTCTCAGCCAAAGCTGCCTTCTTTCACCTTTCCTCTCCAACTTCGTAAGTGATATGATTATGGAAGACTCACTCCCAGCCTCTAATTCCTGTGGGGTCGAAGTGCTCCCGGGGCGTTCGTTCACATATATCGGGTACGCAGACGATATAGCTCTTCTGGGATCTGACACTGTTATAATTAAACCAACACCAAATAATGTAAGTAATTCTGCCTCACGGTTTGGCGTGCGCTTCTCACCTGCAAGGTGTGAAGTGCTACTACAAAACTGGATGGGCTCGAACCCTAGGCCTATGCTTGCGGATGAGCGGCTTGAGGTAGTAGACAAGTTCTTCTACCTGTGCAGTGGTATCAGTCCCGGTGGTTCCGCGAAAGATGATATTTCTATCTGGATTGGGAAGGCTAGGACAGCTTTTTTAAACCTGTATCACCTGTGGCTTAGGCCTGATATCAGCTTATCCGTCAAGGGTCGAGTTTACAATGCTGCGATGCGCTGCATATTATATATATGGGTCAGAAACCTGACCGCTGCGCGCCGAGGACGTCAAAATACTTTCAGTGTTTGACCATCGATGTCTTCGGAACATAGCCTGAGTCTGGCGGAAACACCGGATCAGCAATGCTGAAGTTCGTCGAATAATTCTGAAGAAATGACTCATCCACAATAGATGAACTGATTACACCATAGGTTGCGCTGGATTGTCCACGTTCTCCGTGTGCCAGTCGACCGACTTCCTCGAAGGGCTCTTTTCGCCCAAGCATATGGTGGGTGGAAACTAGTCAGGGCACGTCAAGCAATGAGTCGGCAACGAAGTATCAAAGTCATTACCAGCAAACTCAGTTGCGCCGCTCACTGCCGTCTTCCTTAATGCAGGCTCCGAGACGGAACACATCAATGGTTAGATGCTATCTCACCCCCGGTATGTCGTCTGTAAATTTATGATGCTTCAAAGGTTTCTATGCGCACATCGTCATGTTGCCCGTTTAGCACTAAAAATACACCATCGAATACCAGTATCAAGCACACACAAAACGTTTGCTTTTTCGCCCACCCATCAGTGCATTAAAGTTCATATGTGGTCACTGCGAGTGGATGG
>SJOL01006449.1:598310-650688 GCA_004794785.1 Opisthorchis felineus | reverse complement strand
GTGTGTGGGAGTATACGGCGAGCTCTCAAAAAGCTTCCGTACACAAAACGGTGTCCGTCAGGGATGCCCAATCTCTCCATTCCTACTAACTTCCGTGATCGACGAAATAATGGGACAAACGCTGGAAGGTCTTCGAAGACCTGGTGTTCAAATTGCCTCTGACGAAAACCTCGCCGATTTAGAATATGCAGACGACATCGTTCTCGTCTTCGAAGAGGAGGAGAAGGCGCAGGCCTTTTTGGATGAACTGACCGAAGTCTTCCCGTTCTTTTGTATGCATGCTGTCATTGAACATGCTACTTACAATCCGGGGAGAGGCACTCGAAGTTTTGGAGCGTTTTACGTATCTTGGGAGTTGTATTATTTCTGACTGTAGTGTGACGGATGCACACATTTTGAAGCCTTGCGTCTTGTTTGCCACTTTGAGACACCTATGGCGTCAAAGCAGCATATCCCTGAATCTCAAGGGACGTGTGTATCAGGCTACAGTACGGGCTGTTTCGTTGTATGGCTGTGAGACTTAGCCTGTTCGAGCAGCGGAACTGAGATGTCTTCAGTTCTCCAACAGGCGTTGTCTTACAACCATAGCTCGTGTAGGTTAGTGTGGGCGAATTCGTAACGAGTCAATTAGAAAGCGAGTTTTCGGTTGTGCAACGGGGACTTCCATTGAAGGATGTGCCCAGCACCAGAAGCTGCGTTGGTTAGGCCATGAATTGCGTATGCCTAATTACCTTATACCGAAGAGAGTGCTGTTTTCCGTGCCCAATTCAGAGTGGCGGAATCAGAGAGGTGGCCCACGCCTGATCTGTCAGAGGGTTATGAAAGAGATTACGAAATGTTTGGGTGCTGTCGATGCTACTCGCCTTCCAGGATGGGGGCCGCGTGATCCCCTCTACGCCTGGTTGGAGACGCTGCAAGATAAGGCTGCTAATCGATGTCAATAGCTTTCTTGTTGTCAGTTTCTACCCAGATTGCCCGACTGAGTGTCCGGAAGTGTAGCTACCTCGGATGATTGCAGTAAGCTAGCACTCAGTCCCTTCCCCGTCCACTTTTATTCTTCACAATAAGGCTTTCAATTAAATCATGGTTGTACGGCAGCGAAGCATCAGTGTTGAACACTAGTGTCATGCTGTCGATGATGATGATGATGATGACGATGATGATGATGATGATGATAATCAACGCTTACACGTCATGCAGTGACTAATAAACAGTCATCCTTCTCGACTGACCACTTATTTAAATGTGAACCGTGTAGAGACCGTACAGTCCGGCCTGCATACCTTGCGAACTGCTCACTGCTTGAAGAAAAGTGATCTCGAGAGAAAGAGGTTCTCATCAAGGCTACGGTATACAGATATACGGTAAACCCAAATTTGTGGACCAACCATCCTTTTTGAACACTAAATTGTATCTGGTAAGCCATCCACTTTCGTCCGCACTTCCTGGGGTTGCTTGGCTATATTTTTCTTTTTTAGGACTGCAACAAGGCTCAGATGGATTAAGCTGGAAGGGCGCAACACTTCTATGCTGCGTCGCCTTTGTCAGGAAAACCATAGCAAGAGTTGAAAATAGGTTTGGAGGAATACGACAGAGGCAACTTTGAAATGCAGTTCCTCAGTGCGTCATTCTTATGGTTACTCGACCTTCATGCATAGTTATTTCGTGTCATTGAATGGTCGATGCATAACGTGTGTTGGGAATTTGAATCGTGAAGCTTGTGATGTTCTCCACATTAGTGACCCACACTACCCGATGAAGTTGCCTGACAACCTTCTGTCATGATCCATTTTAGTGTTGTATAGAACAGAGCTGCTGTACAATAGAGTGTAGGCTACGGTAGGAAATAACCCGTCCAGGAATTCTTGGTAAAACTGACAAAAAGTTTTTCAACAACATTCTCTGACGCTCAAAAATGGTGGATAGCCTGATGCGAAATTTGAATTCACTGAATTTTCGCGTTTCGTACGACCGTTCTGAAAGCTCATATTGTTTGAATTCCTGATGCACACACGGTTTATGGGTTTGAAGAGTTGCACGCAGGGTGTGTTTGCAACAACAGCCAAACCCTTGGAATGCATGTAGTAGTGTGCAGTACATCAGGTTGTCATGTGTGTGGGAAGTACAGATTTTGTTTGACGCTGTTTCTATTGATGGTCATTGTTTAGAGTATGTGAATTTTGTACGCGCTTTACAGATTCTGTGCCAAAGTAGTTGATGTTTAGGGCTATTACTGCAATAGCAGCATGCACTACCCCGTACAATATACCCTTTCAACGAGGATAATTCAATAAAATTAACAAACTAGCCTTGAATGTGTGATTTCCGTACTAACGTGTCCTCAACAAGTTTTATCCAGCTACCGAACTCTTCCTAATGTGATTTTTATTCAGCTAATCAGATAAATGTGCTGTAATTTATTCTATCGGATTTTCTTGCAATAATGTGACAGAACATGTCCGACACTGAGAGTACTATTTGAAGTTTTTGACATGGGCACACATTACCATACTAATTGTTTTCGAAATTTACTTTGACGAAGACGAGTTATACTTTCCATGCTCTTTCAGTTGAGATTTCATTCTGTAAGTGAAGCCAATCTATGCTGAAAAGCCGGGAAGCACCATACAACTGTTTCATCTCGATTGGAGACTATCATCAAAGTGAATCTCCCGAAACTGTAGGGAGTTTTAAACCCCCGATTGAACACTCAACTACTCGGCCACGAGCGACTGATCAGCAGTTTGATTATTTCGCTCTTCGATAGGATATAGCGTCACGGAATCCACATCACGCAGTCACACGTGTTGACTGGCTTCTCAAGTGACGACTTCGCAGTGGAGGCCTCACTCGTCGTGTAAATTATTCTTCCTTCTGAGCTGTATAGTGCGTCTTGGATCTTCAGCATAGATGGGCTTAAGTTGCAGGACTGAATCTTGATTGAAAATTCACAAATCTTCTCACAATTCCCTGTTGTTTGTCGATTCCGACTCACTTGTTCGGCTTTGAGATTATCCCCTAGGGATAGGAAGGTGGACTTTTTTGTCCGATTGTGAATTACTAGCTTCAACTGCTGTCCGCTAAGTGGGCTTATCCAGTTGCATGCTAGCTCAGTTTGGAGTTGGTTCTGAAGTTGCTTACACTATAAACCTGCTTGCGCTGTACCGTTCGTCACGTGATCGATGCAACATGTCCACTTGTTTCCCGTAACCAACCAACTGTTGTGTCGCCACATAGGGAATATTGACCACAGAAGGTTGATCCACTCATCAAAAATCACTGTCGCTTATCGAATTTCCCAATCATCCATCCCACAATTCTTGAATCAAGGCTCGTTTGGGCACCTTTAAGGCGCATATCCATTCTTGGAGAGTATTTGGACCCAGAGAGTGCTAGGACTATTTTTCTGGACTACATAGGTCTCTTTATTTCTCATGGAATTTCTCCTTTCTGTAAAACTATCCACATGCAGAGGGATTTGTCCGGCGGTTTTACTGTATTTATGAAAGCACCGGATGCGTATGGATTATTAGAAGCCATCCCTATGCAGAAAATATGGCGAATCAACTTGTAGCATTCGTTTGTCCGGTGATTGCTTTATTTAATTTCTAAGGTAACCGAGGAAGCCGTTAATCAGAATTATTTAGATAGAGTTGGGTTCAGTCTACCCAGGCCCAACGACACCGTGACGTGAAGCTTGATTTCAAGATCCACACTTCGGCGCAACACTACGTTGGTGATATGCTAAATCAGTTCACCGTTTCACGAAGTGCAACCCATCCGCTCATGTAATACGTTACTGCCTGTGGCTAGCATATTCTCAGTAACCCTCCAAAATTTGGCTAAATTACTGCTACGAGGTTGCCGTGACCGAATTTTCCTGGCTGTTTTTTGAATGGATCAAGGCGAATCAGGATTATTGTTGGTGTTCAATAGGCGGGAACTATTAGCTTGGGTACATTGTAGTTTCCTTCAATCGGTTACTCCAGTTGTCACTGCATCGAAGCATCAGTGTTGAACACTTATGTCATGATGTCGATGATGGTGAGTTGTTGCGAGCCGTCAGTTTGTCGCGCTGATTGATTTTAATTGTTTATTTCACCTGACAACTTGGAACTTAAATCTAGCTATGTATATCGAACGGTGTACAAAAGTTGTGGGTGGCTCACAATACTGCTCGGGGAATAACACTGACACCCTCGAACCTTGGGTTCCTGGCTTTTCGTTCGAGAAAACGCGAGAATGACACCGTGAAGAACATTTTCATGAAACCACTTTTTCAAGTGAATTGCATTATGCTCTTTTCGTTCACGGTTTTCGTAGTTTTACACTGCCTAGTTAAAAGTAATGTTTTAACGTATACGGGGGAAAACTCGGCAAGTGTAACGATACTTCGTCGATGTTCCAGGTGAAGGATACAGTAGTCCCTCTTTCCGTAATAGCGACCTCACTCTAAAGAGGTCACTTCATCCCGGTCTTGTGAATTTTTCCGTCGGATCGGCGGGTAAAAAAACGACCGCTCCTCCAGAGGGGTCGAAAGTTTCTGACATTTTCGGTCCCAACACCCTTTAACAACAACCACCTTTTCCCGAAATCGGAGAATGCGAGCACCAATTGACTGTTTGGTGATAGTGAGCTGGTATGCATAAAAGCCAAGTTCTGCTGGTTGCCTCCGGTGGAGATTCCTGAACCCCACTAATGAACTTGAGAACTGAACTTTCCTTGCAAAGCTGTAACCTCATGGTTTGTGTGTAATACGACATATTATGAGGTATACGCTGGAGTATGAGCTTAACGTTGATTGGTTTGGTTTCTCTACTCAATGCCACAGACACTTACAAGTATTGTGAGATCGCTCACTCGATGAAAGTTTAGTCGCGTGTCTAACAATGCAGCTCAATAGCCCAGATGACTAGACACTACGTCATTGGAAATAAGCGGTCCCTGCCCGTCGTAGTTGAAACTAAGATTGTTTGGTTCAGTCGAAAGATGTCACGGGACGGTGCTGAGCTGCCTTTAAGTTGTTAACGATTATTAATCTAGGATTTGTAGTATCGTCGAAAGTTGTTGGAGCCAGAGAACTTTTCACTTGCTGTTTTCTGGAGGCGATTTTATAGACCATGTATGTCTCAGTTCATGTTGCTTTAAACTGCACTGGTATACTTAGCGTGAATTATTTTGCAGGCAAATCCTGCCCAATTGTGACCCGTCATAAATTAATAACTCCATTTTAAGACCGGCTATCAAACAGGCTCTTCAAGGTCAATGCAACTCAATTATTCGGATGATACAAGCATGGAAGAGCACCAAGGTATGGACAGTTTAGGCCAGGTTCAACCGGTTTTAAATGCCGACTGTACAGATCATCGGCATGCTTGTGGACAAGGTGAAAGTTGATCTTTCGTTGTTGGATTGCGTTCTAATACAGGGTAAAAATTGACCGGTATGCCAACACTGATCTATCCGCGAATCTACCTTATTATAACTTAAGTTCCTTAGATGATAAGCCGATTGATGACCAATCAAAAGCTCAAAGGACAGTAAAACAGTGAGTTACAAGTAAAGGGGGGTTGATTTTGGAACCACGGGGAAAGGTACGGGTGCTAACGAGGTTACGCGTGCCATCTGAATACTAATGTGTTAAGGCAGCCCATGTTTATTGCCCATTGTGTGAGGCTCTCATTTCAAGCGAGATCAAACAGAAAGAATACCATCTTGTATAATCCATCACCATCATACATATGTATGTATAAGGTACGCCATATAATACTAAAAAACTGAATACCTGAGTTAACGTTGATTTGGTTTGTCATATGCAACTGGGGATTTGGACGACCCTTCCTCCACAATAGGGATATCACCCACAAGAGCGGCCACTTTGACCAGGTCCTACGAACGCTCCGTATTGGGGATAATCATTGCATTGAATACAATATTTTCTGTCAAACGCAGTTCCCTCGGCGTATCGGAATCTGTCGAACCGGGAGGCAGTCTAGGTCAAAATTAAATGGCTTGTTTGCGATAACATTTGGAATCCAGATTGGAAAGTTCCGGTCTTGTCTTTTTAGGTGTCCTAAGGTAGGGGGGTTTACCTATCTCCTCCGAACAACTAACCTGAGCTGTTTATTCCATATCCGACTGTATGTCATGTAGTCCCATCCGTCTATCTAACAGTGGTGACTGTGGCGGGCGGGAATTTCGGGAACGGTCTATTGTCACCTCCACGTAATGATGAATAGATCCTACTTTGACTATTTCTGTCTTTACAATTTCTTGCACTGTGATTTTTCAGTATATGGTGCTGAATGGAATTATTCCTATAATAGCCGTGTCTCTTGATCTGACGGCAGTGTTATCACTTCTTCATCCTCTATCTTCTACGACCAGCTTCTGTTACGTGTTCAACGCAGCAAGGCAACGTTAGACGATGCGAGCTGGATTCGCCAGAAGGCGGAACACCATTTGAAGGACACTTACTGTAGCTATTGTGCGAAGAATCGTGTCCGAAAACCGGTTGGCTTGGTATCTTGGAGACCGTGGTTTGTTCTTGGCCTGTTCGATTTGATCAGTCTGAATGGCACCCAGGCGGAACGGGACTTCACGATAGCCCTGGACCTCGCTTCCGAAGTTGGGTCTGGCGGGGGTTTTCCAATATCAGATTCTGTGTCCCACATGCTGAGACATTTGAAGGCGATCGCGCAACACCACAATAACGAGTTTCAAGTAACTAGTACCTTGCTTCTTTCCCACTTTTTCCTCTGCGTATATGTCGTTCTGTTATGTTGCCAGCCCCCCGTTTCCACCATCGTAACCTGGTTAGGAAATCTTCCTAAGCTACATACCCGCACCTTTCTCATGTTAATATGTCCCGGTATCCTTCGTGTTATGTCCGCATATGGTGGCTGCACTTCGCTGACTAGAAGGGCAACCGGATACAAGTTGACCTGTTTGGTGGTCAGTTGCTTCGAAAGCTCTGAGTTCGATCATCTCTAAGGATTCTTGCGATGCGCACTGTTGATGATCCTCAAAAATGAACAAGAAGCTTTACAATGATTTGTGGCTTTCTAAAATAGACCCGAGCTTCATACACTTGGCTAGTAAATTGTTCCCGTTTTAATAGGGGTAATGGTCCACGCAGCATAGCATTCAGTTATCATCTTTTGCTGCAATGACGACGACAAGCCAAACTTCTACGTCATACTTACATCCTTGCATGGTATGTATGCAGTTGTCCCTTAGAGATATCACCTTAAGGGATCCAGAAAAAGTTATTCATGTAGTGTCGTGTGCATTTTAAGTAGAAGCATTGCTCAACATCAAAGTCGTTGCTTTAGGAGAGTGACGGATGATTTCTCTAGGTAATTGTCACTGGATGTTTATCGATTGCAGGTGAATACTGGTAGACAGTTTTGTACGGTTTTAGACGTTGTTTTTACGAGCCAGGGATCAGCAATATTCTCAGGTTTTTGATAATCTATTTATCAGGACTGTATTCGGTGTGGGCTATCATCAACGAATTCCCAATGAGATGATAAGAAAATATGTTTGGTGAAACAGCATTTACTTTTCAGTTGAGCACGCCTGATATCATTAGCCGCTATGCATTGCTTGTGTGCTCCGCCTATCAGTTTCCTGTCCACCGAGAACTGTTGTTTTCAATGCAAAATTCCGCGGAGAACAAATAGATTGGCAGGAGAGAATAAAAGAGGTTATGAATATACTACTCATGGATAGTACTTATGAATGGTCCGTGTGTTGCTGGTATAAAACCCCATTTCAAGATGGGTCTCGCGTGCTCCGCCCAGCGCTAAACCGGAGGCACTAAAATGGGTGTGTACCTTTACCAACGGCATTCTTGCTCTCAGTTTCTGTCCTTTCTTCTTTCTTGCCCACCATGCGGCTTTATTGCATCGATTGACATGGTTTCACGGCAGTTACTTGCCATTGTCCCACATTTCCGTCGTTGTCCGTGCTTACGGTGATGATTAATGAAAGCCAAATATATTAATGCAGTTTTTCGACAAAGGCTCATTCCTACTCAAGGAAATTTCTTGGTTCAACGTTCCGCAGGACCCGCACTCCCCATGATTTAAAAAAACTGATAACCATGAAAGCTATTCTCCGACTGGTCACCCCGCTCCCCAAACGATTCCCTCATCTTACATGTCCAGTCCGTCAGAAGGCGTTAATGGGAATGCCATATTCTCAATAAAATCCGTGTGTTTTTCAATTGACGTGACATCTAGCTAGATCCATCAACCCTACCTTGTGATTACTCGGACCTGCCGTTCTCCGAGCGCGTGTGGGAAATGCGCCAACGTGGTGAAATTTTTATGGAGTTAAACACTCCGTAGTAGAATAAGATGTTGTAATCCGACGTTTCGGTTGCCGTGGGCAACCTTTTTCGAGGATTTCTACAATCAATTTTAGTTTAAACTTTCCAGACTCAAACACTCATTTCAAATTACAAGTAGTGTCACGGCGTGGTAAAGAATTTCATCTGCAGAGCCCAGTGATTTTCCTGTTGACTACGATGCGAGCGTTATTCAGTATTTTGTTGAACATTTCTCATTATTGTGTTGTGGTTGCTCCGATATTCTGTTTATCCGTTTTCCAAATATTATTCTGCAGGATGCTATGGAAACGGCCATCCTGAATGCACATGCGAATCCGTCTGCACTTGACGCAGTATTGCTAATTTCAGAAACCCTGGCGTAAGCTATTTTAGCTCGCATCGATTCACTATGATGCCACGCAATTGCATAACAGTCATTCTGCCTATTTTGTGTAGTTTGCCTCTTGCTTGCTTTCCTCGACTCCCCTCACCTACCTCTTCACTCAGGGAAAGTACGAATCATAATAATGTCACGTACACCGATTCAACAGCAGGGTAGTAAATGGTTATGCATGTTGCGACTTTTCTGTCAAAGATAGGCGCATCGTACAAGATTGCGTGTTACATTAATCTCACCCGAAGGCGAAAATGACCGTTACCCAACAGAGCTATCCGTCCCTTAGAGGAGTTAGTTCTTCTGTGCGTGTACTCACGGACGTGCGAGAAAATTCTGCGACAGGACCATCCCCTTCGCTTGTTGAAATGAGTTTCTCTTTGGCGATGCCCTCTTAAGACGGCACTACACTAAGCCTACATTTGTGAGTTCATATCCCCGATGTAGCCCACAAGATGTGTGATGATGCTGGTAGAGCACTCGTCCGGTGCTAATTCTTGCTCGCGGTGCACTGCTTTCGTCAGTGTCATTTCAGCGGTTGTATAATTTTCCGTATCTGATTGACTGCATTTGTCCTCAGTTTCTCAGGACAAGCTCAAGATAGCTCAGTGGTTAAGGCACGAACTTACTCACCCGAACGTCCGTGGTTCGAACCCAACTCCCGGCATCTCGACTGTTCCCTTCTAGGCTTGGGTAACCTAGCAGTACCTCAGCCTCGTGCTTCCTTCAGGTGGCATGGCAGCTAGGCACCGAAAGGATGTTACAGATGAACTATTATTATATTATTCTGAGGATACTTAGGTGTACTAAAATGGTTTATCTCATTTGATGAAAACAGCCATCTGAGGGTTAGTTTTCTCCGTGCCAGCTTCGAACAAGTGTTCACTTGTAATTTTTCCTTGGATTGAACTCCACACATCCGAAATTTCCGCCAGTGATCGTCAGATTCAGACACATAGCACTGATCGATTATCGTCAATGATTTTACACCTTTCCTATCATATAATTTCATATCAATTACTACACTTACTGTCTATAATAGTCTGACTCTAAACTGATCTGGTTTGTAAGGCTTAAGTAACTTTTTGTAGGAAACCTCGCGGTTTTACCACGGTATTCTCCTAACTCTATTCTTTGCTGTGCTTTGAAATCTGTTTTCGAACACTCTTGTTCAATTCCTGAATTGCCTTACTGCATTCGAGGTAGCTGTCAAAATCCCGACGTGTTACATCTCTTGAGCAACTGCATGTCATTGCAACAAGTTACTCACTATGTCCAGATCAAATCAGAAGGTTCAGCATACCCAGTGCAGCCGGAGGCTGGTCTGGTCACTCCCTGCTCTCCATTCCGAGTAAAAAGTGCATATCGAACGAATTCACTTACAAAAGTGCACAAAACCAAGGCTTTTTTTAACAATATCTGTTAACCGTCTTCTTGGCTCTTAACGAACCATCTTCAAGAACACCAAAACGCCGATTGTACGTGGCGCAGATAGACACCTGCAAGACAACTCGACCTAAGTATACTTCAATAACGGATCAGTTGTCTGAGCTAAGGAGTTTACAATTCAGTGGAAGCTTCAGAAGTTAACAAAAAGCCATCTCTTCTAAGGGCTAATATCTCCAGTGTTTGCTACGTCTCAACTTTAAGTGGTATTAGCAGTGAGGACCTTGTAAAGATGCTCTTGAACTGAGCTCGAGATAGCTCGGTGGTTAAGGCGCGATACTCACCGGTAGGCCCGTGGTTTGACCCAGCCTCTGCATCTCGACTGCCGTTGTTTAGGCTCGACCAACCTGGCAATAGCTCAGCCCTCGTGCTTCCCTCGGGTAACGTGACCGCTATGCACGGGAAGGGTGTTACAGCTAAAGCATTATTATTGTTTTAGTTGTTACTATTACTATTATTATTAAGCGGTATCCGACTGGCCGTTTTGTGCACCACCAAACGAGGAGTCAGTCACAGATTGGTTGTGATCTGCAGTTATTCTCCTTTTGGATCGTAGAGTTTATCAGAGTTGGGATTGATTTTCCTCTGTTACAGGCGTGCCTCACACTATGAACGCTCACTCAGTATGCTCAATCTTGCTCTCCCTCTAATGGACGCTTACTCCGCGACTCCGCCCGGTGTAGCTTTTATCGAGATTATCACTGACGCCCCCACGATCAAGCACATGTCACTACAACTGCGAGCAACTGTTCACTATCGTTTGGGAGACATTTTGGAGGCCGAATCAGATGCACAGGTACTTCTTTTCCCTCGTTCATGGTAGCTCTCGACTCCCTCAGTTATTTTGGTATGAGTGGCTCGTTAAAAGTACACCCGTTTCCGGATGTTGGAAGGTCACCCTTATAGGTAGCTTGTGGTTTGCATTTGTGTAAACCTAGGTCTGGCCAACTGTTGACTTATCAGATACTTACTCGACTACTGGTGTATGGACAGAGTATCTTACCTGACGAGTCATTGATTCTCGTGAACGACCTGCCAATTATCAAGCCATGATCACACGGACTCGTGATGTTTTCAGAAGCGAACCATAGTGAAATCGCCTGTGGTTTACAGTTCTAAAACATGATAAGCGAGTATTCGATGGGAGGTAAGTGAGCGGAATGGTACTCACTTGTCGAGGCCCTTAACTGGACTTGTGTCTTTTACGGCTTGACAGTAGCCGACTATTTATCAGTACATTAGACGTTGGTAGGTGCTTTCCGTTAGCTTGTGCATAGCGTGAAAGCAAAATTATTAGTGCCGATGATCGGCTGATCGTAGCTGGAATGAGTGCTCTACAAAACCCATCATAGACCGGTAACTAGTGGTTCTGAGCCTACTTCACACCATGCACCCCTATTGGTACATCCCGAAGAGTAATCCTCTCCCCTCAATTTTGCCGGTCTCAAACGAATATTCCAGAGGGCTACTCACAAGTAGTGAGTGGAAATAACTTGAGTCGTTCGAAGCGATATTTCGCTGCTCGAGATCGGTCAAGTGCTATTCTCAGCTTGTCACTATCTTCGTGGAGGATTCGATAAGCACCAAGGTTTGTTGATGTTAGTTATAAAGGCAATCGACCACTTGCTTAGTGTTGACTGGGATTCACCAAGTGAATGCAACAAAATCAGTCGCGTAACCCTCAGTTAACCGTTTTAATGGTTTTTTACCGCCGGTTTTTATTATTATAACGTTACCAACCTTGTGTAAAAGCAATCCAGGGGAAGAATTTTCATCAGCCTCATAGTCTAACGTATATTAAGGAGGATGAGCCTTAATAATGACACTTTGAAAGGGATTGATCATTGGAAGAACTTGTAAACTCGGCTAGTTCCATAAAACGCGTACAAGTATTCGGAAATGTGCGACACATTTCGGGTCTGTCCTTAAATTCGCTTTGTTTCTTTGCTTTAATCCGTAACCGACGTGAAGAGAGTACGTGGGTGCAAGTGAAAACACTGCGCGTTCACTAGCTCTGGTGATAACAAACGCGCTTCAGAGAATTAGATTCTACAATAAACCAGAGGATGCGGAAAAAGTTAACCAGAATACAGTGGAACTGATATAGCAGCTATGACCGCTATACCACCCGCATGTGGTTTACGATGAGAGGCTTCGATGCTGCCCAATTCAGTTGACGGTTCGGTGGGCTACTTGGTAGCAGATTTACGTTTGCTTGCACTTCCTTGACTTCTAGGACGATAAGTGCATCTGCCGTAATCCGCTAACATTAACAAGTGCACACATTAGGACAAAATCAGAATTTCAGCCCACAGCGATCACATAAACAACACATCAATTACATTGTAAAAGTACACTCGAGTGGACCTTGGTTTGAATAAACAAAAGAGGCCTACAATAGGATTAGCGGTAACCAGCTTGACAACACATGAAATGGTCCGCCAAATAGCACATCCAACAGTAAAATTATGTACGATGGGGAGATGGCATATGAGCCGTCGGTCAGGCTCGTGTGGAAATGAGCATACCATGGCAAGAACAGTCTCAGCTGCGTAAGAAGCAGAACGTGCAACCTGTGGTGCTGTTCAGGTTAGAGGCAAATTTTGAGGAGTGGTCATCTTTTGGATAACTGAAGAGTACTGTCTCTCTTCCGAATACTGCGCGCGGCCGTGCGGTCACATTTCAGGGGGGAGGGGTAGTTGCTAACAGGAGACTTGTTGGACCGGAAGAATTCTTAACCCAGTCGGGTAGTTCAGCCGCCTGTGACCAACTTCGATGATTCCCGCGGCCTGTCACCATCTCTGGTACGCACTTCCACAATCGATTCGTTTCTTTTCTCCCTTACATGGACAAGACTTCACTTCGTTCCAATTCGATTTCCTCAATCGTCGCTCATCCCCTGCTTTCTTACTGATTTCTCTTGCACAGGCGTGTCTGGAACTGATGCCATTGGATGCGCTCTGCAGCTACGTGAAAACTCTGTGCATGCTTGTTACTGGTCGTTTTGTGGATGCAGTGAAATCTTCAGCTCCGGTAAGCTGTTGCACTGTCAACAGATTTGAGGTTTCATTATGTTCTTTACTAACGCAGTGAGACAGTCGGTGGTCGACCCAACCATCTCCTGTCGGCTGCCGTATGTCAAACGTCGAACTATGGGCTTCATTACATGATTACAGGGGTTACTTGAGCGAGGCATCATTTGTTACATGCGTGATGATTAGCATTCCGCTACCTGCAACCTGCTGTCTGAGTGTCTCTTGTCCATCTGCAAAGATACTGTTCCCCCACTTTCTCTATTAATTCTTCGCCTTGGATATTTTCTGCCAATTTTTCAGTGCACTTTCCTATATGTTAGGATTTCTTCAGGAAAAGTGCACTGCCACCAATGTTTGGTTCCACTACTTTTGTAGTTACCCCTATCAGTTGACAACGAGTCTACTTAGGATCTGAAAAAACCGCAATCGGTGGTGCTATATTACGGGATCTCTTTTTCTGACCATAGTTTTACAATAGGTCAATTGCGGTTTATTAGGAATTTCGTCTGTAACCAGATCATTAGAGTAGGCTGTCAAAATGCTACAGTGCTCGCGTTTTTCTGGTTTTAGGTTGCTTTATGTAACCGAGTTACCAAAGCCGTTTAATGGAGCGTACCACAGTTACTTAGGGTCGTATTCGTTTACCTCTAGTAGGACTACTCGCTTTTTAACATCTCCCTCACTCAATATGGAAGAGCACGCAAATATGAAACACCACCTAATGCTGACCACTTTCGATTTCAAAGGGCATCGTACTGCATGTGAAACGATGATTGATGACCAACTCCTGGATGGAACTGACAGGTGAAAGGTCGCAGATTTCAATTATATCATTGTAGAGCCCTGAAAGCCTTGCTCTCGACCTTGAGTATCTCTATCCGATGAGCAATGCCCTTGGTGTGCTGGAGCACCAATTCACTTGGGTCAATCATAGATTGGCCCGCGAGTCAGCATTGTTGGTCGTGGAGAAAGGCAATATCATTTTTTCTATGTTTTATTAGTCGGAAATCGAAAGTTTGATTGAAGCACTGCATTTGAAAAGTTGGTGACAGATGAAATAAGGAACCACCCAACTACACCGTTTCACATACTATCGATCTTAACGAATATAAGTGTGTTTTTGTAACTGGTGAAGCCCGCCACAACCTATGCATCAGTCCCTGTCAGATTCTCGGAAACTTGAATTGGGCGCTGCTGAACCTTGTCCAGTGCCGAACGAAGAAATCCCACCGTGAGTCCTTCGGATCACCAACTGTTGACCGACACTTTCAGGGATAGTTGCTCCAGAAAATGTACACAATCACACTCAGCGAAAACGTACCGCCAGAATAAATGACGACAAAGGAATGGGTGGGGAGATTCACTAAGACGGTGAATTGAATGAAGTTGCAGTAGAAGTTGCAAGGTAATCTGATGGGAGGTTAAAAGAATCAGGTGTTTGAGCATCATTGCGGTCGCCGTCAGGAATTTGGGTTGGAAAGCCGACAGCTTCAGTACGAGATCCGGTGACTGAAAATTTGTCGGCCGTAAAACCTGTTGGATATGTGTGGAAAAAAGGAAGCCACTTTTCATTATGCACTTCAGAAAATGCAAGCCTCTTCACTGTAGTCGGAGTTAATTACCTGTTCGTGAACGTTTGAGTGAGAGGAAGGAGAAGACTATTTATCGCCATTCGGTGACCACTGAACGGTAAAATATTCATTTCCGTGAGAGAGGTTAAATTTCGACCGAAAAATGAAACCCAGAAGTTCAGTGTGGGGGAAGAAGCTGTGAAGCGGCTAAGTGCGAATATGCGTCAGCAGTTTCTCCAAACAGCGGAACAACAAGTATTGATCAACAGCTGTCCAACCAAGGACGTCTTACTGCAATGCATTCTTTCCCTTCACAAATCATTTTGATTGTGTTACACTTTAGGAACAGAAACGCTGAGCATAGTGGTATCATATTCCATTACGCGGTGTTCTAACCTCAAGACTATACCCTGTAATTATGTGGTTGACAGATTGTCCTTGCGTGTTCAAGTTTGAGCTGAGAGCGATTACCCGTACTCGCACCGTCCGCTTGTATGCCATGTATATTGTAATAAGTCTGTGCATGAATTGATGTCTTGGATTAGGATACAAATTCCGATCACCACCCAGTTTTAAATAACTCGAAAGGTTGCTGAAAGCTCTTCGAAGAACCGCGACTGATTTCGCCCTTCTTGGGGCTCGTCAGGTAGGCGCAGTCCCCGAGTTTCCGTCAACCCTATGTTCTCCTTGAACCCAAATTGGACGGAATTCTCTAAACACTCATTTGCACACTATTGGTTTTGATGGGCTACACAACTGAATCTCCCGTTTATGTAAGTTTTCTTTAACTGAATGTGCTGCACAAAATGGCCTCATGTTTCATTTGGTACGACTTTCGAACTATCGCAATACATTATCCAGACTTAACAGACTATTCATAACGTTGCAGAAAACTCTTCGACAGCCCACGGCCATCATAGACAAGAGATTCAATTGGATTCGGTTGAGTCTCCCGTCAGAACTAAATTGGTGTACAAATGAGAGAATCTGGCAAATTCATCGTTATTCTACTCCGGTTCAGCCCCGCCTTTCTTGTGGAGCTTGTAAGCGATTGATGATAAGAGAAATAATACCGCCGAACCCATTCTTATCCGGTATATAAATGGATTTCTGTCTGTCAAATGAGTTGCTTGCTGACAGCTATGGATTCTTACGCTAGTATTGTTTGGTTCCACCTTTGTCATCTGACAAGCTACTCTGGATTTTTTCCTTTACACGGTTATTAATTGCCATCCTTTTGATAGGTCCTAAGTCGATGGTTTGACTTCAAGGTGCGCAAATCCCCCGAATTTATTCAACTCAGTTACATCAAAGGTAAGGTTCATATAATATATCCTTCGTGTAATCGTCTCTTCCATCAGCTTTCATGCAGTTCGCGTTACGGCGAGCAAAAGATTCATAAGTTCCCTTAAGTCGACTTATTGGTTGAAGAGCTTTTAGTTATTAGTCTTGACCAAACCACGTACATCGGAGTTTTAATTAGATAAACATTCAAGGCCAGGGTCATACTTGATTGAACCAATTAATTCACGACCGTAAATCAGTAACTGCTTCGCTCCAGATGCTGTGGGTTGTTGCGAGCACCGATTTGGACAAGCTTTTAGATATCGTTGGGTTTCTCTCGGGACAGCTTGAGATTCTTGGTAGTGGTCGTAGCCGAAAAGACTTTTCATTCTTTCACTTATACACTCATCTGCGTACCAATTTGGTTTTGACTGGTGACTCACCTGGAACCCAGCTGAATCCCTTGTTTATGATGTTCTTCAACTGAATGTGTTGCATCAGGTCGCCTCAGGTTTCAATTGGTACGATATTCGAGATATCGCAATACATTGTGTAGACATAATACATTACTCATAGGGTTGCTGAGGACTCTTTGAGGGCCCACGGCCGGTTTCGCCCTTCTTGGGGCTCATCAGGTAGGCGCAGTCCAATTTGGGTTCAAGGAGAACATAAGTTTGACTGGAACTCGGGGACTGCGCCCACCTGATGAGCCCCAAGAGGGGCGAAACCGGTCGTCGTCTGTCGAAGAGTTTTCAGCACCCTTATGAGTAGTGCATTACACCTTCCATTCCTATGTAGACTCAGGTGAGCAGGCATAGCTGGGATCGGTCGAGACTCTTCGGCTACTACTTGTGCACTATTGACGTTAGAAGCACGCATCCATCGACTATCCCGTGATATGTTACTATTTCTGTTTTGACTCTTGAAAACTACAGTAGCGTCTTAGGAATGTCGCCGGGTCCTGGTAACCTGAAAAAGATATACTGCTTGTAGTGTCATTCCAGCGGTTTCATAACTGCTTGAATATTAAAACTAGTGACAGACCTTTTGGGATTCCATGGGGGGAGTACTTCTGGCTAGATGCTCAATGGGAAGCTCTCGTCCTAGTTCCCAGTAAGTAGTTTCGTTTGATTGTGTTCCTATTTTGGCGCATTGCTTCGGTAGAAAAACTAAACCAGATAATATTAGCTGAAGGCTTGAACCCCTCAGTGGGTCACAGTTTACGTGGATTGGATCATTTTGGTTCACCAGTCATGGTAACACTTGGACCACTGCGCAATCACGGCAGACGTGTTCATTAGACGCATGTTGGAATGAATTTCGCTCGAATCTAAAGTTTGCAGCTTTTTCAACTCGGGTTGTAAACCACTGTGATTAGAAAATATAGCTATTAGTGCTATTTCAGCACACCGCCACCTTCGTTCCTTTGTAGACCAGACCTTGTTTACACATCACACGCACTTTGTTGCCGTTGGATGTCGTCACCTTAGAAACACCCTCTTTGTGGACTCGTGAAACAGTTTGATGTAATAAAATTCATCGTAGTGACAATCCCCTTGTTCATCCGTGACTATACTCACCAGGGTCTGGAAAATTTGTTCAGTGTAATTTATTGTTCTGCTCAATCGTTGAGATTCGGTTAAGATACGAATTCGGTGGAGGAATAGGTATCCACGTTTTCCAGTTCTGTAGCTTAGAAAATGCAGCCTTATATTGCTCGTGCTGTTTTGATATCTTTCCGTGACGGCCTATGGGTGCAGAAGGCCTTTCCCTGCACATATCCATCAACGGATGCCTCACGTTGATGAACGTTAGAAACAGTAATCACAGTCTGGTGAACACGATGCACAAGACAGCTAATGTAAACAAAATGGCTTTGGGGTGGTAAATTTTCCGGGTAGTGATGAATAACCAAGATGCTCAGTCGTATGTCGTATGGTAAGCGACGTAACACGTTATGTAGGTATGTGCGGCCGCCGGTGCGAATTTCAACCAACACGACAGTACAATTCGGGGGTCTATAGAACACTTATTCAAAATGAACACGTTTTCAAATTGAGATACCACACGGTTATTTGGCCACTGCGACTATCGTTTCAGTAGTTTCACAACCATCGGTACGTTTCTTGGCAAGGGCCTAGTGCTAGGGTGATTCCTTGGACTGTTGCATTTACCCGTCGCTTCGACACTTTTCGCCGGTTTTACTACCAAACAGAACTATCATCGCGATACAAGGCGCGTCTTCAAGCGATTAACGATGCATAATCCTGTTTCGTCGTAGTTGATGCAGCTCATGATGCATTCTGTGGTGATCCCGCTCCCTAGCTATTAGTCGCACCTGTATTAGGTTCACTTGGTTGTTCACGTAACATGAACTGGTCTGTTTCTCGAATTTGCAAAGCAGTTAAGTTTTTTAACTGGATTCACGGTCGGTCTGCTAGATGCTTCCCCCAGCTTAGAAACAATCATGACATCATACTTTTCGCCTATACCTTTGGAAACCGTATGAACATATTTTAACTCAGCAGTCTCGGCGGAAACTCCTGTTGCTTCATCATTTTCTGATTATGCAAATGAGCTATTACGAACACCCGGGTATCTGTCGGATGGGCCAACCCCCACCCCCTGTGTTGCGATTTGTTCTCTTGATCGCAGAAATTAAACCAACCGCCGTAGAGCCCAACTCTACAGAGGTGTCGCATTTTTTCTATGATACGCCCAGTATACGTGACGAGCCCTATATGTGGTATCTTCGCTGTCAAGCCCATTAGTCAACGCCAGTAAGTCGTACCGGAGATAACTAACAAGCTGTAGTTTGGTTCTGGTTATATGGGCATTAATATCCGTACTAAACGACGACAGCTTTCTCTAACTGTGGAATGGGAGTAGTCCCCTTTGGGGTGCAGGAGGGTTGAACTTGTCAAAAATTCCCGCCTCTTTTGGGAGTTTCAATATTTTCCCCATCAATCCGATAGCAAACTTCGCCAGACCTAGTGAACTTGGTCCCTATGGTGGAGGACTTCCATATTCGGAGGTGGACACATTGTGTGGATCACTTTAGTAGGCTTATGACAGTCTCAGCCATCGTTGAATTTTCGTCCCATGTCATGACTATCAACGTCCACCGAATTACCGCCGTCTACTTTCTACCCTTTACTTGCATTCTGGACTGAATTAGAGGAATGATAGTGGTAAATTGTGACAGATTTTCAAACGCGACTACTAACCCATCAAATCCACAACAGTTATACTGTGGCAGTTGCCAGTCCACGGTTTAATTTCAGTTAATGTATCTAGCTAATATTTTGGTGGGTCAAACCACAGCACCGTTGTAGTGCGCCGCATTCAACTAACGTTTGTGAAAAAAAGAGATATAGCTGCCAGAAATGGAATCAAAACTCACAGTGAGAATGTTATTTCAGGTATGTAACAGTCAGCCGGTGCGTATGCGCTAATCAACAAGGCTGTACGACTAGTTGTGCACTGAAACGAGATAATAATATCTGAGGCTACACCATTTTCTCTGGTCCCGCAATTTTGCCGTTTTGTTTTGTTTTTATGCATAAGCTAGTCTCATCACACGAGGTCGTGGTTTTTTATTCACCCTCGTGAACAACATAGTTCGCACTTCAGGACTTCAGTTGGTTTAAGTTCTCGTCATCTGCTCTTAAATGTTTTCAATCAATTTGAAAAAGTTTGGAACCGATTGAGAAGTCATCGTTTCAGGAGGGCTTGGTAAAGAATCTCTTAAATGTTCCTCTAACACACAGAATGGACGCGATATCTACACCAGCGGGTCACACGTTCCATGGGAAAATTTCACTGGTTGAATGATCTGTCAGATCTTTTCAAACAATCATGGATCCAGACCACCCCTCTGGAATCTTTGGTGAGTTGCTCAGCAGAACGGATATGGAACTTCCATTGAGTGATTTGATATGGCCCTCAGAGTGTAGGGCGCGTCAGTCTTTTTACTCCCTGCATCCAATTGCTGCTTTTGATTTATGAGTGTGAATTACTGCCGTCCTCGTTTTTCGATCGCAGTGACCCAGTTTATAAGAAACCTTCATCCAAACCACACTTCGGAGAACGACACACTTTTGACAAACCCCACTCTCTCTTCGTAAGAATCCCCGACCTGGGAAACTCCCGAAATGGAAAACTTTCGCATTTCATTTTTTTCCGCGTTGTTAATTATTAAGTTCCACAGGAATCGCGCAGGACTGTACTTCTACCGCGCCATAACCGGACGTGAACAAAACAACCACCGTGCGAGTAGGTGACACTTTCATCTCTGGCCTTGACCTCACTACGCTCGATAGATTAAGCAAAATCGGCCGAGCTCCACTCACCCAAAACAAATCAAGACGCGATAATTTCTAGGGAGTTTGTGGTCGAACGCATCCCATTACTCGTTTGATTTGTGAAATGACGGTGAAGTGATTTCACTGCTGGCTTCTCTGAGGAGCTGTTTGTCTTCCGCCGGAAAGATCAAGGCTTTGTGTTATGGCAAAACAGACCGGAGCAATCGAAAGTTTGTGAATATATGCATTTTTAGTTATGATCGGATATGGCGTATTGACCGAAATAAAGAACTCATGTACCCAGAGCTAGATGGTTCATATAGGAAAATGTTTCCTCCTGGAACCAGAGGAGGACGTTAGACAGTGGTTTCCCCAACTTGAAGGATAACTTAGGCAATCTTACACAGCTCAGTAATTGTCCCGGACTACTGGCGCTGCATCCGTTTATCAGTCTTTCCTTATTATTATATACATGAATAGTCTTTCAGTGGGTAAGACACAATTTCTCGCCTCTGTTATATTCTGCCTTCGTCTCGAGCCGTAGCTCCGGTTAGGCAATACCTCGAATTTAATTGTTCTTAAATGCTGTTTCTCATAAGTGAAGAGTACTGTACCTTGGTCCTCTGGAACGAAAATCACGCCTTGAAAACTCCTCAGGGTTTCTCACTTGGTTGGACACTTTTCCTTACGGAAACACTAGTCAACTGTCCAATCAAATAGTAGTGATCACAACTCAGTTTCACGCAATTACAGTGTGAAACACTGAAACCAGCGACACATTGTCGTGGTCCTTCCCTATGAGTACCACATTCATAAAGACCACTTTTGGCATCCTTTAATTTTTCACCACTGACCTACTACAAAGTGAAATTTTCTGGTCTAATGCTTTGGACTGACTGTCATAGCATCGACCATTCTTACTGCATTACGGCCGTGTCCGGTGATTTGGTAAACTTAATCAGTTCTAACAGCAGCACACGAAATTTCATTGCTAGGTCGTGTGATACCGGAACCAGGTACGTGAAATCCATTCGGTAAGTTATGGGTAATTTCGACCGAATTCCGGCACGGTGTGATCAATGTGCCTGCCAAAGCCAGAGTATATACGGTAGAAGTACGATCCACTCAACTTTATTTGTCGACAACCTGAACTGTGTGCACAGAAAACATACTAGGGCTTCCATCATCTGACTACCAGTGTCCCCATACCGTCTTCCGGATCCAGTAGGAACATGGAATTAGCAATGCTGAGGCACGTCAGATGATTTTCGGGAGACAATTGTTGTACGATGGATGAGGGGATCATATTCTGTGGATGACGCTAGTTGGGCTACATGTACCGTCTACCTTACTCAAACCTCGTCCAGCCAAATGCAAGGTGGAAAAGGTCCTAAGTGAACCAAACACGCGGGCTGTGACAGAATGAAAACTTCATCCGCTAGGATGTTTGTATAGTTAACGAAAATTGCAGCTTACTGCTCACCGACTCCCCTATTCAACCCGGACATTCCCAGGATCAACACGATCTTTGGATCCCTGGTAAGCGCTTCATTATTCAGCTTTTCTTACCACACCAGGACAAACGCATGATTTTGATGTGAAACAGTCCGTACTGATTACACGAAGAGCAGAGCGTAAGGATCAGTCGTCAAAGACTCTAATACGAAGTTAGGATAGGATACAACACCAAAACCTTTATAGTGGGTCTTCCTTGAACAGCTGTTTAATACATATTGCGAATTCCTGACTGTTTGATCAAAAGGCCGGCACGCCAAACTAAGGTCTGTTGCTTCCGCAGTGGCGTGTACTGTGTAACACACTACAGAGAAGGCATCGTACTTTTTATAACTCAGTGGCTGGTCAGTCTTTTGTCCGTGGGCTATAGAGATAAAATTCATATTTTGAGGCCAAAACCACCTGGGGTACAAACTTTATCGTATTTAGGACATCCGTTCGGTATACAGTTGTTGCGTTTTGATTGTTTTGAGAGGGATTCGCGCGTGTGTTTAAGTTTTCGAAGTGGGCTCTTAAAAAGATTTACGTGTACTGGTGTTCAGCACCGAGGAATTCGACATGTTCGTTTGAAACTGAGTTCTGTGAAGTCGATGGTATGGTTGTCGTTCGTCTTGCTGACACACAACCCTATCCACAACGGCAGTTCCTCTGTTTTGTTTCAGGTGGGCTATGTCGATCAGCCGGGAATCCAAGCTGAATTACCTGAGTGAGTCCAACTGTTTTACGCCAGCTTAGTGCGTTTTTTTTGGTGAAATCGGTCAGTCTACACACAGACAAAATGGCTTACTGGCTTACAGGTTCAGAAAGAAACCTATAGCAGTTACATTTCGTTCTGATTACGCGAGAAAGTGATATAGACTGTTTAATTATACACATTTTTCTCATTGTTTTCACCAACCAGTCAGTCCTTTTTTGCGCTCGTTTGATTTTGACATGACACTCCAACAAACTGATGTACATACGGTGACGGTAAAAGCTTTGGATCACTGGTGAAGTTTTACGCGTCCACTCGCCCCCTGTCTGCTAAAAAGACGAAGAAATGTTGTCTCATTTCAGAGCTGTGGTAGTAATTGTTGTTGTATTGGTTGCATGAAATCTTACCAATTTTCTTGATTATTTGAATTGAGCCTCATGCCCGAAGTTCGTTCATAACAATCAGTCCGTATACGGATGCTGAGGGGATTGATATACTTATATCCGCAGAAGACTAGCCGTCCACTAGGACACTGGTTATCGTGGGATCTCAATGATACACCGCCAATGACCTGTTTGGTACATTAATCAGAACGTTATTAGCTTGTTACTCGCACACTGCAGTGTGTCGTGAGCTGTGTACTGTGTGAATACTGGCTGAGGGTCTTCGCAGTAAAATCTGCTCCATGTAGACCATCAAGTCCTCCGGACTGAGCGGACTTCGAGTGGGGCATCCCGTTCACACAGTACTGCACCCACTGCAGTACTTTCAGATGTTCGTAGTAGGGTAATGACATCATCAGATATCCCAGTTCTAACTGACACATAGTTGTTCGTAAATGAACTGGGGAAGTAGAGGTGTTATTCACTGATTACAAGTGATGACTATCGGTGGCATCAGGATGGACGCCTTGGAAGATTCCTCCTACAGTGTGGTGGATTACGAGACCATTTTCCCCTGGGACTTGGTTCAACACCAAATAGTATGCTTTTATAGCTTACTGTGTCCCCGAATTTTGACCAATTTGCTCAAACAAACATTTCTCCTTTTTCGAAGTTATTTTTCTCACGCCAGTTACACTGATAATTACTTGCCCTCTACTATACCTGCTCTATACTCTCACTCCGGACGCATTCTTGAATAGGTTTCTTATTAGTCGACCCAACAGTTAGTCATTCTTCGAATGCGCGATAACTGCCCATAAAGTACCTTTGAACAGCCTTCTAATGAGTTTGTACTAGAAAACCAAGGTCTATACATCCTTCTTGTTAGCTAGTAGTAGCAAACAGTCGAGCGATATTATGATTACATTCCCCGACTTTATCCAGTCGGATAGCTCTGTCTTCTCTTCAGGGGAAAGAAGTAGTCCTAGCCGAGCTGGAAAATGCTTCGAACGAACCTAGAATTCGTCGGTTTGGTTAGAAAGTTACATCGATTTTTCCGAACTCTTCCAAGTAGCCCAAAACCGTATTACAGAATCTGAGCAAGGAATGCGCTTTTTACTGACTGAATAATGCGCCAAGGTCGTTCTCAGCTCACATCAGCTAACCGGTGCCCTGACGTCAACCCCCGTGACGTCAGCCCCCCCGACGCATATTTTACATCTGCCGAGGTGGGACGCGCACTCGTCACCAAATGAATTAGTTACAAACTTGCTGTTATCCTGAGGCCTACCCACACCCACAATATAAGCACCATGTGAAGAATGCAATTTCCACCAACTAAAGCAAAGTTATTCAAACTGAACCAAGGAACGCCTGCTACACAATTCAGCACCCAGTTTATTAAACACTTACAGTGGAATCGGCAAATGAATCAGTTGAATACGAAAAGTATTCTACCCATGGAGCAAGTCAGATAAAGATATCTTACTCTAAACCTTAGCGCATTGAAACGGGATTCGTCAAATATCTGGCAATCCGGTAGCTTAATGAATTTTAATTAGTAAAATTGCAACTATGGTACCAGATATGAAGAAGAATGAACGTCCATCAAGATCTCGTACATGAAATTCGCAAGTGTCGACCCGCTTGCTGAATGCATGATCAATTGGGATTGCCCTTGAAATCGCACTTTATATAGGGAAATCTTCCCGGGCTATGACCATAATACAGCAATCTTTCTCAGGCTCCAGGGAAGAGGATGGGCGAACAGTAGACCCAATGGGTGAGGATGCATGCGACAACAAGGTTTAAAAGTTCGTTCAACATCTGGCAGCATGGAAGAATTAATGTCCAAATTGTCTGGAAGTAGACTATTTGTGCAGGACAAAACGAGATCATTGGTTAGAGTGAAGTTACACCAAGGGTTCGGAGGAGTGAGACATTTGATAGAAGAATATTGGGAAAAGAGATTTAGATAGCTCTTGCCTGGGGCGGGTGAAAATAAGATGCCGTTACGTTTGGGGGTATTGAAAAGGTAACGCTTATACGACCACTGAGCCTATTTATCAAGTCAGCGCAATAGAGGAAGTCTGGCCAATGAAGTAATCGAACTGAATACGCTCGATAAAATGGCATTGAATCAGCTAAGGTGAATAAACCTCAGCACTACCGAAGGTATTGGTGTAATCAAATAACAACAAACCCACAGCCTTGGCTTTTCTATCCTGTGTTAAAGCAACTGAGTGCGTCAGATGCGTAGCTGTCTCTAGGAGCGAGATCGTTGGTTTAGTTTTACTAGTTGAACGGGACTGTTAACACAAATCAGCTTCAAGGTGTTGCAGAGTTCGCAACAGGTTTCGTTGCTGACGTAAGTCTCCACACAGGTGCTACTCGGGTGATGAATTTCACTCTGGCTTCGTTTCACTCTCTGTCCTCTTAAGCACACTATTTTCTCCTTCGAAGTCGCATAAACCATTAAGAGAAGATCTGTATTTAAATCAGTCCAAATGAGCAACTTGTTTTGAAGCAGAGGCTTAAGTCACTGGCCATATGGTCACACTAAATTGACGCTTTCGAATAAGGGGAAATAAAAAAGTAAGTATTGGAAACTTTAGTTCTCAGTAAGCTGATTTTATCTTGGGAACAACTCCTTGCATGCAGGGTTGTTAGTTTCGTTGACCAGTATAAAACCTAGTTGTGCATCGAGTGTTGTAGGTAAGTTTTGGCAAGGCCAAGCGATGCGAGAAAGATGTCGGATTTCTTTAGACTCTCGGCAAAAATCCCAAGGAAATTTAAACGAAATACTGAGTAGGTGTCAACCAGGGATAGGATCGGCAGACACTAACAGATCTGTTAGTAACGCGTTATGTAGATCTCTAAGTATAATAATCGGCGTTTGCACTCTAAAACTAGATAGTTAATGCTTTACGAACAGAATTCCCCGAGGTCATATGGCGTACAACACCATTCTCTCTTCACCTGTGCGATGACACCGCTCACTGTATTAAACAAATTGGTGGGAAAATGAGCCCGAAACAGTTCGCAACCTTTCAGTTGACGGATCTCAATTCTTCATTGACATACCTGACTCACTCGTAGTAAGAATGCAAAGCGAACAAGCAAAACACGGTGACCACGTAGGAAACGATGTAAACAGGTTTGGAGGGAGTGCATTCTTTTGAATATGTGGCTGTCGCACTAAGACATAGAATTATGGACTGCCTTGGTTTTCGCTGAAATGTTAGCTACACTGGTTGTTTGGCACAGCCATTCATGTGGCCTTACATTTGTTGGTTGTCTCCGATCTGATTGTCGCTAATCTTCACACGATTTAACAAACATTTCGTGAATCAGTTGAGTCTGCAGTTCGCTTCACTTCATTGCTTGATAGTGATGTAACACCAGAGTGGTGTCTTCTAACCTGGAGCGAAACTGTTATTGGACCTGTTTTTCTGTGCTATGGAGCGCGACTTTGAATCAACGTGGGTTCCACATTATACATCGTACTTCTGGATTGTTCCCATTTATAGTGGGAAAAAATTTTTTTTGACAGTCTTCCTCCGTCTCACAGTTCCAATGGCTGAGACATCTAAATAAATTTCAATGCAACGCAACTAAATGACATGACATCGGTCGTCACACAGCTAGGTTTACGTTACCAGTAGGGTGATCTGAGGAAGTCGGCGTCGTTGATGTAGATTGTGTTGTGAAGGTGTCCAGCATCAGATTTGTTCGTAAGCGGGAGACTCAGGGGCAAGGTCATTCCACGAACAAGCCGTTTTCAACGACACGGAATGAGGTTAAGGTGTCAGATTGTGGTTCCCTCAGCTATCGCAATAGCGCGGTGCTGCATGAGCCTCGGTTGAGACACTTTGAAGCAACGTAAAAACTGTAAGCACAACGTTATGGTCCGTGTCGCCTCAGTGTTGTGCAGTTGAGCTGTTTAGTGTCCTCCTCATTTATGAAGCCAGGCAGAATGGATCATGTTTCTCTTATCCTTTTGAAATCCTCCTTGAGGACACTAAACAGGGAATCCCACGGATTGAAAACGCCCCAAGAGGTAACAGGTTTCCTGATGACGTCAATAAAAGGCGAGTGAACAGATGAGAAGCAAAGGCCCAAATCGCTGCAACGGGAAAAAGCCTTTTCTATTAGCCGTCCTTTCAAAAATGGCGTGTTTGCTGACCTGCTGAACAGGGGAATTCACAGTAGCCTCAACAGGGTCTTCCCCACTTCAGCACTTCGAACCTGGTTCACTGATAAACGGCTGATTAAGCATGGCTCAGGTACGATGCGTGGAGTACATAAGTGCACTGTTTTACTTCCTGTTACGTATGATATACGATTGGGCGACTGGGCCGAACGATGAACAAACTAATTTGTTCTGTCTGTTTTCCGGGAAGGCAATAATCAGCTCAGTTGTACGGTACTTAGCTGACACGACACAGCGTCGCACCCAGCCGGGGTTTTTCTGCCGCCTACAAAACACCTTGTGATCAATCCAGACTCTTTGCAGTAGCGCGCTGTTGCAGCGGCTGAGGCTATCTCTATCCGACATCGTAATTCCATTCTTTCCCGTCCACAATGCCTTGGTTGCCGGCTGAATGTGCCCTGGTCCGACTCTTCCCCTTCCGCTCACACACACACATATATATATATCCGGTTCTGGGCGCACCCACACCGATTGGTTACCTGAACTTGACTATGTATAGGCGGTTAACCAATGACATCTCTGCTTTACTTGCCTTAGCTATTGCTCTGAAATTCTCCAAATGTCATTATCTCTGTCTTTGAAGATGAAATCACCGCCTTCTCTTTCTCAGAGTTAAGAGATACAACTTTTCGCGAAAAATAAGGTGAATTCGTGGTTCTGGTAGTAACAGGTCTTATGATGGTTTAGGTGATATAAACATATTCCGGATTGAAGCTGCTTTATCATGAACTACGCATGCAAATATCCACTTTAATTTCACATAGATTCAATTGTATTTTCTCTTATTGAGCTTGAATGAAAGAATCGATAGACAGCATTCTCTGATGCGTCTTTTTTGCGGACTGGCATCCCGTTGCACGCAAATGACCAAGGTATCTGCATTAGTTATAAACTAACTGGGCTGAATTTCCGTCAGCAAGTTGTGCGCGAATAAATTGAATGCGGTCTCTGTCCATCAGGTAGTTGGGTGTTGGAGAATATTCCGCCATTTCAACGTGGCCGTCCAGTCGTACGCTGTAATTTGCTTTCAGTATGGAGCGAAAAATGATTTTGAGTATGGAACCAATAGTTTTCCATTTTTTACAGCAGAATGCGGCCTTGCTTCGTTCCAAAGTGGATTTTTCTCTCTAACTTGGCACGATATTTAAAGTTGCATTTTGTAAATTCTTTTTGTCGGGCCAGTTTAACTGATGTGCAGTGATGGTGGCGATGTTGAGCCGAGTGACATGTCTCTACTTTTTTCACCGATACAATAACGATTAAAATCCAATACTATGCCGTACCCAGACGAGAATCTCTGTTTTATTCATTCTATTCAACCTATGCTTTACGTCTCGCTGTTTCTCCGCAGGCTCGTTGTGAGCTCATGCTGCAACTTTATTTTGATTGCATGTTGATTCGCGAGCAATCGACCAGATAGATCCAGTCCCATTTGTGTTGGGAAGGTCGCAACTACCATTATCTCGACCTATGTCCCAATTATGGCTGATTACGATGGCCGATGTGAATGCTGCATCCCTCATAAGGTCAATGAAGCGAGATGACTTATTGGTTAGAGCGCGAATTTACTGACCGGAAGGTCCGTGGTTCGAACCCGACCTCTGCATCTCGACTTCCCCTGTCTAGGCTTGGGCAACCTGGCAGTATCCCAGCCCTCGTGCTTCCTTCTGGTGGCATGGCAGTTAGGCACCGAAAGGGTGCTACAGCTGAATGATTTTTATTTTGTTTTTCATAAGGTCAATGGCGTCTTCTAATTTGACGCCCGTACGTGATACGTTCAACTTGTGAGAATCGTACAAGTCGTTATAATTTGTATCCAGTTTCAACGCTTGGCATATCTACCTGTAATATGGCGGAAGACGATAGTCCTTGGAAAAGTTGGTATTTGCCAGCAGGTAGACGAAATCGGAAGAACTCGTTCACTGTGCGCCAATCCTCACCAGTTTGCCCTCTTCAATCGTGCGGCTCCAACCGTAACCCACTGCCAGTCAAAATCCTAATAATTTCCTTGACCCCGGGCCAATCACCCCCTTTCGTGTGTGCTTTTCAGTTCGAGAACTTAGTACTGCTCGTTAATGATTGATCCGCTCGTATTATTGGTGTCCTCCCGACCTATACGACGCATTTCCTTGTATCATTCCAATCATTTGCCAGAGCGTTGTCAACAAGTTTTAGTGCTGCTTTTTTGAGTCTTCTTTCGTACCATAAATCCCGTGGTTGTCAACCGATAACTTTCCCGTCAGGTCCTGCCCATTTGCCATGTGTTAACTGTGTGTGCGTTAAGTACATCAAGTACCACAAGCCCTCAACACACATTACCACTTATACGTGAACCGATCCACCTGGGTGTCTCCTTGAATGCCTACATTTCGAAGCTCTGGTTTCTGACTAGTCCCACCTTGTGTTTGAAATGGCTTCTTAAACTTTTTTGCCTTGTTCCTTGTTTTGCCCAGTTTTATGTGGCCAATGAGTGTCTTCGTAGACAGTCTGCGGGTAGCGCACAGTCCAACGATGCGTAGCATAGGCACTACGAGTTGAATAAAGTACACGTCATTGAGAATCACCCTCGGATGGGCAAAGCACCCTGCTTTCAACCCCCAGTTTGTCAGTTATCTGTTGTTTCTTAGGCTCACCCTCCCTTATTCTCTGTGACTCTTTTCTAGGTACCTTACAACACCACACCAAATGATGGCTATACTAACTGGCAATTCCACGGACCGTCGCACCCGTCTCTATTCGTTCGACCAGTCTACCAATGGTTCCTTCTACAACTGTCCGCCAAAGCCTTTCATGTGGCAGCACGAACGTCGCGAATGCCAGCAAATGTACCTAAACCACTTGGCACAAATCCTATGTAAACTGGAAACCACCTATGGTCTTATCCTCAATCCTGGCTTTATCACGATCTCTCCTGCAATGCAACCGTTCAATCGAAGGCACAGACTGTCACTTGTCCTCGGTAGTCTCTACAGTGCCGAGCTGATTCGCGTACGTTTATGAACGATAACTGACTTCATTTGCAAGCTACATTGGTGTAAACGAGACAATCAAATGAACCTCTCTTCTATGCCATAAGTATTATGTTCCGTCAAGAAAATACACTGCGATATCTCGAATATCGTGCCAACTGAAACATGAGACGGTCTTTGTGCAGCACATTCAATTAAAAAATATCAAACCAGAAATTCGTTTGAGGCTTTCGTTAACAACGATGCAATTTGCAAGCGAATGTATTTCGCCAATTGCGTACAATTTGATCTTCAAGTAAAACACACGGTTGATTGAAACTCGGGAATCGCTCCTATCTGATGAGCCCCAAAAAGGACAAAACCGGCCGTGGATTGTCAAAGTTTTCAGCAACCTTATGAGTAGTGTGTCTTATGAAGGTAGCTGACTCATTTTGAAACTTTCGGTTGCATGATACCAGCGACGAACCAGTGCACCACTTCACCGGTTCCACTGAACTGATTGCCACTGATTTATATGTGGTGGTTTGAGCATTCGAACGGAGGTTCCAACCGATAAATGACAACGCACTTAGCGCTAAAACATCAGAACACGGCCACGCTGTGGCCAACCACAACAAACTGGCAGTAAACAGAGTGTATCGTGTTACAGGCATCAAATAAGCTCCTTCATTCGACACAGTTCGTCTAACGACTGCCACATTCGAACCAAATGTTTCGGTTAGACACGGCCGGATTTCTGTGGGTTGAACTGGTAGGGTAGAAAACGGTGACTGTAGGGGAACACGAATGCACCAATTAAACGTATATAGTCATCGCACTATTGATCACAGAAATGTCAGGGATACGAGTACGGAAAATCTGACAGATCTAACATCGCTTTTTCTGTATAAGTTTTTGACTTCAGCCGAGCACCGCCGGGCCGTAGACGTAGGCCAATCTGCAACCTTGATCGCAAAGTGCGGACCCGCTCGTGGGGCTTGCTTTAATTAGTCACAAGTTAGCTCTTCAGAAAAGCCTGACTCACGCGTTCGGGATATGGTAACGGTAGCGCTGAAAACGGTTACGTGCGTGCCTTAGCGAATTCCAACCAGCATCGCTAACTAATCCCATAAGTTGATAAACTGCTTTTGAAGTCTTCTGAAAGGTCGTAAAGTTTTTTTTTACCTGATTCATCCAAATTAATGCTGTTGCTTTCCAAATTACCGCTATTTAGTCGTTTTGGTCGCATTTCTTTGGTACAAAATTTTGCCAAGGAACCACAATAAACAAGCATGAAGTTTTGTGCACGTATTGCATTTGAGAATGTAAAATCGTTTGTTATTTCCGTCCTAGCGTGAACATCGTATGTCTGCTGAAAACCTGCTGTGGCGTTTTCACGTGAGACACATTTTCTTGAATTGTGGTGCTTCGCTTCTCTCGATCATTCCGATCCAGGTCACTATGCGGTTTCTAGTTTTGCTGTCTGACAGCACTCTTCCGTTTAAGCCCATCTCGTGGCAAGGCATCCGATCGAGATAATGTGAGGCTGAGTGTGACCGTGTACATTGTCGAGTGCGAAAGCCCTGACAAATCATGTGTGCTTCTAAAACTGAGCTTGATCGCTCGCATACATTCGCCCGCTCCACTGTTTGAAAACTGGCAAGACGAAAACCGTAAGCGTGTGGAGAAATGATCATAGCTGTAAAAGCGTCGGATATATTGAGATGTAAGTGGTCAATTTGCTGCTTGCTTTTCGTCTGATCCGATGAGAAGTTTGTCAGGTAATCCAGTGAGTTGTATTTCTCGAAAACACTTAGATCCCGTATGTGTCTAGACAGGTGTTTCATTTCGCTCCAATAAGTTGGGTGTTGGAGAATTTGTGACAGAAGCATTCTCTATGTATCTTGGATTGAAAGCCACAGCTTGTCTGACATTGTCATGCCGAGTACAACCTTGAAGCCAAGTACACTTTACAGTTCAAGTGGTTCAAATCCGACACAAATTTCCAGTCGTCTTTCTTGAGGTGGCAGATTCTGTGTGCATTTTGGTGAATAGTACTGTGAAGCTAAAATCGAATCCTGACGACAATGAAATTCTTATCCATCTTGTTGAACATACAGTTTTCTCCTCCTTTACCACTGGTGGGATATCCTTATACATTTCTTTCCTGATATTTTTGCCTTTCTGGACATGGCAGGCGCAGTTCCTACTATGATCCGCCAAACTCATATGTTGCTACCTCACCGATCAGTTCACTGTTACCGGATTTCCTGCTCTCCAACCATGACTTGAGCCTGGACATCAGTACAGTTAGGTCATCCTCGGTTGTGTTAACAGATACCATAGTAAATCCCTTACACAGACCACACGTTGTATTCACTGTCACTGGATTGCATGCAATTCACTTGCCGAACTCGGCGAACAGAACAACAACCAAGTAGTGCACCCAAGCTGTCCATATTCCACAACATCCCCAACAACTATGAGTATCCTACGCTCAAGACAGCCCATCGGTTGGAGACTTTCGCATGTTAACTCGACAGAAACTTCGCTTCCTCCACGAATGCTTGTACTTAGCGTATCCCCTGACCGCCACTGATTCATCCTTAGACATGGAGGCCTGCTAAACAAAATGGCAGAAATATGATTGAACTGGTGATTATGGATGCCTACAACCGACTACGATGATAAGACAGGATCCTCGACAAACATACGTGAAAACAGTGGGGCTCGAACATGTAGAATAAATCCGCAAAGTGCAAAATGTGACGGAAAAGAAACGAACTATACTCGACAGAAAACTTCTGGAATAGCTAAGCCAAGTGAGCACAACAACAACAACAACAAAACATTGAGCATAAACCTTCCCAGCAGGAATTCACGGTGGCGGACCAGAAACGTACTTTCCAAAGGGTTCAGTTTCAGTTTCAAGCATGTCGGTAGTCTAGAACAGTTGTCTAGTCTCGAGGCGGCCTCAACCGTGAAACAACATCTAATTCATTTGCTAAGTTCGTTGAACAACCAACAAATGAGCTGCCTATATTCCGCAGCGCAGCTTACTACGTCACTTGCGATTCGATGTGAACCCCCGAACGAACAAAAATCCCTTTCTTCGTTATGATCTCTCTTTGGGAGGAATTACTTTATGCTGATAAAGGCTCGGAACCTAGCGAAACGACTCGGGACTTCATCAGTGGCTTATGTTTCATCATGTCGAACTGAGCGAGTGTGCCTTGGTGAAGGGCCCTCGCCTCCCGTTCCACGTTTATTTCGCACTCGATAAAGTTTAAACGAACAACTCTGTTCCATTTTTGAACTCGGCTCTCCTGACATGACAATAATTTTGGTCAGCTGATTAAACGCATGTGGTCTATTCCAAATAAGTTTAAACTGTTCAGAGAAGTTTGACCTCGTAGAACCAAAGCCCATACCTGATTGATCGGCCTTGTTTTTTAAACCATATATTTTTTAACGTGGTTGTGTAATTATGAATGCACTTGCCCTACTTTCCGGTCACCTACGAAACAGGGACACTCCACAACCGTTTTTTTCTCGATTTGGCTTTTGGTCGATTGAACACATTTAACTGGGACGATCCAACTGGCATTGTCCTCATCAAGGTTGAATCACGTGTGCCTTGTTCTATAAAGCCACCCTAAGTTACCGTTTGTTCGGACCATTCATGTATGGGACTTATGTCGGACAGTGTTTACTATTACTACAATTATCACTTGATCTTGTGATGGTCTTATCTGAACTAAATCTGTATAATTTTTTATTCATAAACATGCTTAAACCATACTGTTAGATGTCTTGTGAAATAGCACAGTCTTAAGGAGTATGACGTTTCATTGTGCGATCATGGTGTTAATTCCAGATTAGTGATGCTCACTGGGGGACCATCAGATTCTAAGATGTAAAATAGTGTAAATTTCGACAGATATTCATCATACACTTGCACCAGTATCGCCAGACAAAGTGCCGGTTTGCACCTCTGTCATGGCTACTGTTTGAGATCCAATCCCGTTTGAATTCCAGTTTTATCCTGCTAAATTAAAGCACTATACCGGAGGGCCGGACAGAACCGTACAACTGTGTTATATTTATTAAGGGACCCCCTGAGCCCCGAAGAAAATTCGAACCCGTATCCTTTTTGTGGGAAACTGAGCACTACCATTAGGCCGCCCACAAATTGCTAACCATTTGTGTGCGATTAACTCGCATTTGTGTCTTCTGAGAACGCTGATGCCGGTCGCCGCGCGAGAAGTTGTAGTGAAGGTATGACCCAAGCTGACGCAAGTGCTGCTTCCACCAAATCTGCTATGTTTATTAAAATGACTGAGAACGTGTGGGCCAGTTTCCGAGACTATCGGAACTTCCCCATTATACTCAAATCTACATCATTTTCTTTGAGATATTTGCCGGTTCATGCCTATGCGTTTCGCACGTGCCTAGAATGATCACAGGCAATGTTGTGACACGTACATATGAACATGTGTTATATCTGGATTTGTGCTCGCTGTAGACCTGGTTACCATATTTTTGAAGGCACTACTGTGCTTTGATCCGGCCAATCGATTCAATCATCAACATTACGCTTACCAGGTATTTCCACCGTCTACAGGCTCTTCACAACATGTAAAAACATCGTTGAGGGACTTTAAAGAAGAGAGTCAACAGTTTCTCTCTTTTCGATGGTGTCAACTGATTGTTACGGCTCCAGTATGTTTAGAATCTCCTCCTTCACCTAGTGTCCAATTCAATGGATTTTACTTCTTGGGGTTCTACATCAATAAGTCATCAGGTCGGTTACACTTTCCTCAACATCTGCTGTGATGCGACACCAACCGGAGACCAGTTGGACTATTTCAAAGCATAGTGTTAACCTGGTAGTCCATCTTCGCATACTTATGGTAAAATAGACCATTACACAAGTGACTGGACGACACGACCGCGTTCGCCTACAAAAACGATTGAGTAAATGTCATGCTCCAAATGGATACACTATGTTCTTTCTGCATGGAATTTTTTCTTCTTGAACACCGTCGAATATGTACCGTCCGTGTATTCGAGATGCCCTTAACTCCTGCTTACATTTTCTCATGATTGTTGAGCAGGTTATTGTTGATCCATTTCCCGATCTTGGCAATTGGCTTGCAAACACCAATCGAGAAAACACCAGTGTGTGTAACCCTCCCTCATTCCCTTAACAAGTGCTCCTTTTAGAGGTAGTATACTAAGAGCTACCACACTCAGTGATGCAGCATGCCTATTTACACCGATGGAAATAACTTGGATACACTGAACATTCGCCATCAAATTTTGTTCCTAGTTCATACGTCTCTGAAACATTTTTTTCACCGACCGCAATCGAAATGTGGGTCGTTCTCGGCATATGCACAAATGCGTTTCAATGTTGCCCCTTTTTCATCGTTCCTTCCATAATCTTGATCCCAACAGCAGAATCCTGGACAGTATAGAGCATTTGAATGATGTCAACTGTTTTACGTGCAAACTCTGTCTAGATGAAGTCGCTTTCCCATCCAGTAAACCCTGCATCCTGCGATGTTTGACCCTCCCATTTTAAACAGTGTGACAACAGTCATCAAAGTTTCCGAATGGCATGTCATGAAGCTGGTGTTGCCAGCAGGCTCAAAAAATTTTTTCTGATGTGAGGTTCTGCACACTAGTGACCGAGAACAGCAAATGTGAAGGCAAATTTTCGACAAACTGGTGGACGTGTTCAATGTGACAATTTACTGGGGGAAGCAGTCTTCATAAGAGAGAAAGAGAGCTTACCCTTGTAGGCAATGGGGCTTACTGGACTGAAACATGACTCCATCCAGAGAATCATTACGTCTAGAGCACTTATGATACTTGGATGCTCAATAATATCTGGCATTTTGCCGTTGAGAACAGACTCACAGGGAAGTGAAATCCATATCGAGGTAAATAGCTACATCAACCTACATTGGAATTTTACTCAATGCTCCAGAGGAATGAAATACCTTAACGAACATTTATTGCATGAAAGTTATTAGCATTAATAGTATGATTCAGGACAACACATTCCTTGAGTGTGGTGGCTCTTAGTCAGTCAATCAATCAATTCAATTTATTAGCTATAAACCGTGTGACATAGGCACAATGGTTCCAGCTGCTGTTTCGATCACTGGAAAGTGAAAGAGTGTGGGACATACAGCCAAGACTTGGAGGCGATTGCATATTTGGTTAGTTAGGGAACTGAGCAGCTACGCATTGAAGGCGATAGCTTTGATACATGAGCGCCATTTACTGCGGGATTGGTCCATTTCTGCCAGTGTCATTAACCATTGGTGAGTTGAGTCCCGGGGTCCCCATCCAGGGACGCTGCCGTTGTCGACCCGACTAAGTTTACCCGTGAGTGTCTGCATACTTAGTTGCCAGGTCATACACTGTCCACCTCTCGGTCGCTTCCAGTCAGCACAGGGCTGGGCAAAAAGAGCTCTGTGAGGCAGACGGTCTTCTGACATGCGGAGTACATGCCCTAACCAGCGTAACCTACAAAGAGTGAGTAATTCATCTATCGCTGAAGAGTTCCTTCTTCCTAAGACCATTTGGCGTACCTCAGCATTACTAATCCGATGTTCCCACCAGACCTGAGCAATGCTTCGGAGACACCGATGGTCAAACACTGACGTCTTCCGTATGTCCTCCGTGCTCAGGGGCCACATTTCTCACCCATAAAGCAGTATGGATTGCACCACCGCAGTGTAAACTCTGCCCTTGACAGACAAACTGACGTCACCTCGGCGCCATAGGTGTCGGAGGTTGGCAAAAGCGGCTCTGGCTTTCCCGATTCGAGAAATAATCTCGTCTCCAGCCAGTCCACCGGAACTTACACAGCTGCCCAGGTAAACAAATTTATCTACCACGTCGATTGGCTCGCCTGCAAGCATGAGGTTTGGATTTGATCCCACCCAGTCTTGTAGCAGTACTTTACACTTTGCAGGTGTGAAGCGCATGCCGAACCGTGCGACAGAGTTATTTAGGTTATTTAAAGTGGTTTGCATCTGAACCAAGGTGAGCAATATCGTACGCATACTTAATATCCGGGGGCGAACGTCCTGAGAGCATTTCGACTCCCGAGGTTTCAGAGGCAGGCAGAGAAATTTCAAGCATCATATCAATAACAAAGTTGAAGGGGAAAGGTGAGAGAGGGCAGTCTTGTCTTACACCACTGGACGTGGTGAACTCGGGCGAAAAGTTTGCCGTATACTAGTACGCGCCCACTGGGTGTCGCATACAGCGCCCTCATAAGGGATATAAATTTGGATGGCACATCTTTGGTCGCCAGACACCGCCAAAGTTTCTCACGATCGACAGTGTCAAAAGCAGATTTCAGATCAAGAAAAACAACCAACTTGGGACCTCTGAAGGGGTGGCGCTTTTCAAGAACTTGTCTCAAGGTAAAGATATGGCCGATTCATCCTCGGCCAGGGCGAAACTCAGCTTGATTTTCACGAATCTGTCTCTCTCGATAATCGATCAACCTACGCAAAATAACGCCAGAGAGCACCTTAGATGCGACGGATACCATGCTTTTGCCACGATGGTTTTCGCATGGCGTTCTTGCGCCCTTTTTGAAAACTAGGATGACGGTTGAGGAGCTCCATCTGGCTTGTGTTCTGTTTTCGTTTCAGATCCTCTGCAATGTGGATGGGTAGTTCTTAGTATGCCCTTGTTAAAGGGTTTTGAAGGGCAGTTCTTCAGAATTTTGTCAGCTGTTGGCGATACAGCTTGCTTTAAGTTACCAAGTCCTTTTTTGCACAGATGGAATGGTTGTCATTACAAATGTTCGCTGTTTGCCGTTTTTGCCGAACCAAGGCAATATGAGCATTTCTGTCCGCAGCACATCTGATTACCATCTTTTGGGTTCCAGAGAGAAATTCACGCTTAATAAACCTTTGTGATATTTTAACTCCACAATAGGTCAAATGATGTTTCCGCAAAATATATATTCGTGAAGATTTCTCGGAGCTTGTCTAGTGCCGTGTATATGCAAATAAATCCACAAAAGCTGAGCGTACTGAGAAGAAAATGCATTCAGCACTGAATGGGTAAATTTTACCCAATACGACAACCGTTGACAGAGCAAAAAAGCCACGCATTGCCAGCAGCTAGGTTTCCATAGCACCACCAAGCGGTGTTTGAAATTTAATCCGCGGCCTTGACCGTAAAATCAACCGCGTCTATGTCAATGTTGCGACCGTATCAGTAAACGCACGTATTTTTCACAACTGGTGTAGCGCTAAAAATTAATACGTAATGGCATAGTTAGACTTAAGGCAAACGGTGAATACTCAAGAACAGTTTTAGTCAGTTGTGTATCCCAAATTATCAACCGGGTTCTTGAGACAGACTTGTGGTGCTGACTCTAAAACTGGCATATACAGTAAGGCTGTAATCCTGGTGCTGTTTCTGTCATCGTTTGCCTTGATGGACTCGAGGTTTCCCATAGGCCCAATAGACTGTGAGCTGAAGTCCAATAACATCTACCCTGTCCACCGCACGCCGAACAGGGTAACTCACTTCATTTTCCAAGTCCGATCGCAACTGCGGCAGTTACCGGAGCGGCGTGGCAGCCAGCCTGGGTAAAGGGCCCGGCTATCGACGCTGGTCATGCACCATGACAACAGCCCCAGTGTTGGCGCATTGACAGTGCAAGCCTTGCCACTGGGTCGAACGTAAGTCACTGCAGTCGGTCGACCGTACCGCATTTTTGCGGGCCTGATGGTGATTCAAATACCTAATTACGAGGTAAGGATAAATGTACGTTACAAAACATTTGGTGACTTTGACTCCCACTGATCATTCTCTGTGGCCGTGATGTTTCACGAATGATAAAAATTCTGCTCAGCAGCGCATAAACCTGATGCTTAACTCATGACAGTTGGCGCTAGGCCATCGAAGCCATTTTTCAGGCTTCGAATTTCGAATGACTTTCCCTCATAACTGGACCTCTGTTGACTATCAGAATTCCGACAGAAATCGTTGATTGGTTGATATGCAACAACACTGTTAGTTTGAGATTTTTTCCAATGAAAGAGTGACAGCAATGGTACAAACAACTTCGCAGAACTGTTCCCTTCAGTTTTGCACATCAAAATACTTTTTCCAAGTCCCAGATACAATTAAACTTATGCGCCGCAGCGGAGGCCAAAATAAGGTCAGCATCTGTGCGTTTACTCACTGCTAGATCGGTTGGCTACCACCTTGGTCCCGGTTTATTTACTGTCACACCAATTCTGCGTTGTCTTCGTATTCGCACCCGTTGCAACACTGTTCACTCGAGCTTACTGCACGTCATGGGGTGGCTAGTCTTCGTGTTGGCGAGGCTGCCAGGCCCAGAGCGTGTGGCACTAGCGTTCCCGTGGCTGTGTACCTCACTGAGACATGGGCAGCCCAATAACGTGGCGACGACGGGGGCTTGCCCACAGCCCTAGCGTTGAGATAAATCATCCTTCAGCCTTTTGGGGCACAGCTGTCATGCCACCGAAGAAAGCGCGAGGGATGAACTACTGCCAGATTGTCCATGCCTAGACTAAAGCAGTCGAATGTCGGGGGGTTGGGTTCAAACCCCCGATCTCTCTGGCTAACGTCTTAACTGGAGCTATTAAGCTCTCGCATGGAAAGCCCAACCGGCGCACCACAAGCTTACGGTCTATTTGGCCAAATTCTGTCAGCTGTTTGCGCTAGCACTTCAGCAGCGATAACGTCGACGCGACAAGCTACAGAATCTCAAGCAGTCAATGCTTCTGAAGCAAAGAACAGTACTGGCGCTGAAGTTCTCTATTAGAGGATGCAAAGTTGATAGAACGTGTTCGAAGAATACAGCCGTTGCTGCACACTTCTAACTAGTCTGGTGAGCAGAGCGTTTTTGGTTTACCCACATATTCTTTTCCCAAGCCTTCTGCTGTTAACAACCATGAAATGCAAATCAAAAGATAATACATGGCACTAGTGGCTTCGAGAATCTAAACAGCTCAGTATTTTGTGCAATCAACGATCAACTCTATTGTCCATCAGTTCATCAGGATTATCAAAAGTTCCACGTCAGTTTATGTTAAAACTGTGATGCAATGGGAGCACTTTAGTTGTCTGCATGCACCTTGCAGTGTAAGCTGTGTAGTGCTGAGTCTGCCTCAGTTGCATGACCTTATACTCATGGTGGGCTTTAGCAGCGATATTCACATTGATTACCTGTCAACGAGATTACGGTTTTGTGAGCTTTAGCTAAGTAGCCAAAATGCTTACTCCGCTTTTTCTACTATTTTTCTATATGGACGTGATACACTTTAACCAGCTTTACAAATTTTGGAAGCCCGTTTGTGTCTCAATACCGTAAAGCTGGTAGAATGTGGACATAGCCCCGTCCGCATACGTTTCCGACAAGCTGGCTTTCCAAGACAGCCGTCTGGGTAATTGGATATCGAAACATTAAAAGAATCAGATTGCTCTTTCTTCCTCTACAATGACGTCATTTTGGTTGTACCATATGTAAAACGCTAACAAACGATGAAATTTCCTTTGACGCGATTAAACTTAGGAGTGACACCTACGGAACGACTATACGATGGTAGGCGGGATATATCCCGGTAAAGTCGCTGCTCAATCGTGTCCCGATGCTACGTGTAGTCTAAAAAATAGCGCTTATTTTTTAGTAACAGTTACATCTTCTGTTATCACCACACCAGTTCCTTCGTCAGGTTTTGCAACGCAAATCACGAAATATCCTTACAGCTCTTGTGCAACAGCAAGTTATTTTGCAGTTTTTCTTTAAGCCAGTTAAAGCTGTCTGTACGGGGAAGTTCAAAAATTGCCAGAGGAGCAAGAAAATTTTCAAACCACGCCTCAATATGTCACCGTCTTACCTTCCTTGGTTGTACCAGAAGTTCGAACCGATGAATAAGGCCTCCAGTTGTTTGGACAGCACACGAGACAGTAGACTGTAAACGAACTTGTTCGGATCAGTCGGGAAAACCGTCAATGACAGCTCAGAGACGTCTCCAGATCAAGAATTGAACAATGAATTCATCGGTTGGAAAGCATACCCTTGGAAACAGTCACCAGCCAAACTTAGAGGATTGCTCAATATCATTATCCCTAATCACAACTTACAGTTGCTAAAGTTCGCTGAAACTATGGCCGTCACTTACAAAAATTCCCCAACGTGTGTTCAGAATGGACTGTTTGTGGCCCGATGGCTCCAGTGGACTTGGACTCAGCCGAGTGTGTGTTAACTCCAACATAATTACGAGTCTGTGTGTTTCCTAGTCGTCTCTCTTGCTGTATTTGTGTCTGCATCCGTATCCGACGAACGGAATTTCTACCAACTTGAGCAATGCTTTATCTGTTTTTATCATTTTTTTGTTACCGAAAAAAGAACGTGAAATGAGCTCATCATGCAACATTCATCCTTTGACTGCTGTGTCCACGTTCTTCAAATGGTGTAAGCGCTTCCATTGATATGTATACTCAAGTCTTACTCGAATTTGATTTCAAATCCTACTGCACGCAATTATCTTTCTTCACACAGAACTACTGGTGCCAGCGACGTCGTGTTGCATTCGGTACCTGTTGGTCGTTCAATCCAGATCGAGATTTCGGTTCCCAATGGCGTACCACTCAGTTCGCCACTTACAACGACCCTTTACCGGAGGATGGAGGTGATTGGGGTCAGTCTGGATACTGTTCAGCCCATATCCCCAGTGCTTCAGCTCACTTTCACCGTGGGCCATGTAGATCTGTGAGGGATGAAGGTCCGGACTGGTTTGTGCACACCAGCTTTATCACGCAACTTTTGATGCTTGCTGATCCATCCGAAACGCCTCCGATCTGGTACGCAAACGACCGTTCGTTGCAGACTGAAGGTCGATCGAATTATCATTCACCTCACCTGTTCTGGACTGGAGCACCTGAAAACGATAGAAATGCAGAGCACAAACCAAGGCCCTCGGTCAATCCAGCTGAAGGTAAGTCGTGTACATCGTTGAGTGGAGTTAGCTGTCATCCTTCATATACATTACATTTCACAGTTTGGTCAACCAACGTGCACTATTATGCACTCTCTGCACTTCTTCAGTGTTTTCATGCGACTTTGTCATTTATCACATTACCTGTTATTGTGACTTGAATCACCCTTTGCGTTTCGCGCCTCCACGGTTAATCCACCGCTTCACAGCCTTGATAATATCGACTTACATTTTCTCCCCAATGGTTCTTCATAATAATAATATCATAGTAACATACGTTCACTGGGAAAAGTGGGAGGATTCTTGTCCAATATTTTGGTACAATCTAACCAAATCAAACCATACGCGACTTGGTATTTCTTTATGCGCTTAGCTGGCGTTCAGGTAAGTAAAGCTGAGATACTGCCAGGCCTAGACTTCGGACTTTCCGAGTGGGAGGTTTACACTTAGCCCGTGTGCAATCTCAAATTCAGCTATTCTTTGATGTGCGGCAGACCAACAGCCAATCTTAGATTCTCCCTGAAATTAGTTCTTACATAGTGATGTTCTTCTTCTTAGTTCACTCAGTTGGTACCGCTGAGAATATCCACCATGAGCCATTATATCCGGTCCAAGTAAGTTTAGATAGTTCAGCGGTTGAGGTGCGGAACTACTGACGAACTAAAAGCTGGCTTTTCGGCTGCTCCGGCCAGGACTTCGGCAACCTGACAGTATCTAATCCCTTACGCCTCCTCCGAGTTATGCGGCAGCTATGCACCGATGAGATGGCACAGCCGTACGATTATTCAGTTAGTTAAGTAGATGCAGCCGCTTTCGACTTTATTGGTCTTTCTGCCGTCTTCCAGGTGCATGTGTTTCCACGGAATTACTGTACTTTCTGGCTGCAATTCCCAATTTAGGATGGGATGGTTGTACCCGAATGCACTGGATCCTCTTGGTTCGTAGGGATCACTTATGTATGAAAACAGAACAGGACCGCCTTAGCACTTCACGTGATATCAATATGAATTAATTCTGCTGAGTGGCGACAGATAATACCTTTGCTAACTGCAAAAATGCTAGGAATCATACTGCTATACCTTGCTCCCACACTCTTAGGCTATATCAGCTACCATGGCTATGTTACCTAGAGTACTGAGTGATTGATTTTAGAGCTTTGCGACAGGATATTCATCAGATGGCAGACTGTTAAGTTTTGTTCTTTGGCCTAATTGTTGGTCCCTTTTCTGTGCCACAAGCGATTAGCAAATACCAGAACTTATCCTGTTACAGCTGAGTAACAGTTTTGTGTCAATCAGCAGTGCTTGTGTATACGAATTGCGTGAGAATCAGTAGCTTGCTTGCTTAATAGGTCACGCGTTGCTAGACTGGATTTCGTACGTAATGTTCGGACGAAATTAACAGCAATTGATTTTAAGAGACCTTACGTGAAAGCGATTGTAACCAAAGTGGTCCGCTCCAGCGCTGTAGCCTTTAAGAACACCTTACTTGATCATTCTTTCCCAACCGACAATGCGTGAGACCTAGGAGGACTTCCGGTTTGCTCTGGAATCGTAGCATCAGACCCTCAGTCTGAACCCTTTCTCATCTATCTTATTCAAAATCCCACGTTGTGCCATGAAAACTGATGCCATGCTCACCTATATCCACCAAGTGAGGATTCTTCACTCCGTACGTGTACGGACCGGCGATTCGGCATCACATCTTGGGAACTGATTTCGACTTACCTATTTTGCAATGGTTTTCGGAGCGCCGGAAAATTATACTTAGTGAGTTGTACAAAGAGCTGTGACATGTGTGTCCGAGCTCTCTCCCGTCGATTTTTATCACCACAGCGCGCACTGAATAGCTCACCGAATCTTACCTGAGTTGACTGCCCGTCGGTCCGAAAAGTAATTACTCCCAGAACATCAGCATACTATCTTAACTTCTGATTTCGTATTAAAAATTCCTTATTTCTTGCGAATCTAGCTTTGGTTGTGCTGCTATCCTCGTTTGAATGACAATCCGTTGCTTGGTTATGTAGATAGTGGAAGTATTGGCCGACCGGTAATGTCTCTACACCATACATTTTTTGTTCGATGTTGTATGTTGCACCAGCGAATACGCTCTGCAAGGCATACTCATGGAATTTTCCACCCGGTCGACCATCTGTAGATGTTTATATAACCTTCCTGAGGAAACACCGAACCAGTCAACTGACTTCTGATCGAATGCTTTCATCAAGTACGTGAGTACTTGAAATATGTGCAACAACTGGCTCCGTGTTGAGCGAATATATTGAGAAACACAGCGTAGTGGAATAAGATGCTATAATCCGACGTTTCGGTCGCTGTGGGCAACCTTTTTCAAGGATTTCTACAATCAATTGAATACGGGTCAAATGCAGCGTCATTTGGGTCCACTGTCATGTCTTCTGATTGGTGTGTTCCTGTGATCAGTTGGCAGTCTGCTGCGACCAGCGTATGTGGGTGTGTTGTGATATTCTCTCCCTTTCCAGTCCACTAACTCAGGCAGCACATCAAGTGGTGGCCAATAGTGCATATGCTGTGTGTTATAGAATAACCTTTCCATCCAAATACACTACATAAACTTCGTGCCGGCAACTGAAATCGGCTGATCTCATCATAGAGGTAAATCTACTGACGTGCGGGTTGCATTGAACAGTCTCACCCGAATCGTATTCTACATTTTCGAATCGGTGCAGCCAAGCAAAATAGGTCGAAAACTACACGCATCACTGGTGATAGCTTGTTACAGGTGAGGATCACTGATAGATGAGCTGCCCAAAAGAGACAGCGGTCTCATGCTGTATACGTTTTCCAGAATACACATCAGTGCGCAGTGTTATCGGCATTCTTGCGATGTGTGTCACCCATTATACCTCGAACTTTCCTTACGGTCGATCTGCTCTCCTAATATGTGACTGGTGTCCCGCTAGGGTTAAAATATGAACACAACGGCTAAGAACCTTTTCGGTAAAGTTTGAACAACAATCGGTAGGATTACTTAATTAATAAATAAAAATTCAGCTGTAACATTCTTTCGATGCCTAGCTGCCATGCCACCTGAAGGAAGCACGAGGGCTGAGATACTACCAGGTTGCTCAAACCTAGACAGGTGAAGTCGAGATGCAGGAGCCGGGTTCGAACCACGAACCTTCAGGTCAGTAAATTCGCGCTCTAACCACTGAGCCAAGATCTTCAGACCGCAATCTCGTTTACAGATTTTCAAACGCTCGACACCAAAACGACGAGATGAGACTTGCCGAAGGTCAGCGACGCAAGTATAAACGAATACATAAGTTTGAACAGTTGCTCTTCATCATTCAGTGTTCTGATAAGACTACGGAAAAAAGAATACCATCTACCATCCGTGAGCTAGATCACCAAGTAGAGAAGCGTTGTCTGTTAAACAAGGAACTGAATTTTGTAGTGAGAAAAAATATATAATAAGAACGGAGGAAATAATCCCTAGCGTTGAATCTGAATAAAAAATCTCCTTCGGATGAATCTGATAGAATGCAAGTCTAGTTGGCCACATGCTTAAAGTACCAACAACCAGGAGCTCCGAATGTTGCACCATCAGTGTGGAGGGCACTAAAACAGATAGATAATATCGTGATCACAAAGGCGGATAAGGTTAAAGCCACAGCCGTTATAAACAACAGGAACTATATACAAGAGGATAAACAACACCTAGCCGATGGACCAGTTGACAGTAACAATATTGCGTCGATAATGAATAGGGGTAAGATTTAAGCTGGTGAGTACTTAAGATCCGTAGTAGGTCATTTGGGTCAACCTAAGCGGTACTGGTTGTATCCGGAAAGTATAATTCAGCCATAACTTTACGAGTTGCCAAAAATCCACAAGTCAGATGTCCCAATCAAAGCAATAGTGGACGGTATAGGTCCGCTACCACATGAGCTAGCTGTATTCTAAAACCGATCACATGCATTAGGAATTTGTGCGACTTTGTTAATAAAGTCACAGGGTTTTCTTTGGGGACGGACGAAGTTCTGGTGAGTTTTGATGTTAACTCGTATACCATCGTCCCTAAGGCGGATAATTTGGCAGTAGCGACGCGGTTGTTACGGGGAGATACAACACTGCAAGAACGGGATCAGCTCTCGGTAGGTGATATACTTGAAGGCATAAAGTATGCTCGAATCTTGATCATTTTGTTTTTCATTCAGTCGTGTACTGTTTTCCTCGCTAGCAATGGGATCTCCAATATCCTCTGTTTGTGCAAATACTTATATGGAAGACTTCGAACAGGAGGCTCTGGCCGAATATGACTGTCCACTGACTTTTTGGCGTTGTGTAGATGATATATTTGATGTGGTCGAACGCCGTAAGTTCAGTGGTTTCTACAAATATCTTGATAATTTGAATCCCCACATAGAGCTGGAGTCCAATTCAGGTACACTATCCCTTCTGGACTCTATAACACATACGAATGGTCGGAAACTAAAAACTATCATTTTCAAGAAACCAACAGGTACTGATCCGCCCGTCCTAAATCAGTATATTTCAGCATTTCATCACCAATTCTTAGTCGAGTCAGAGCGCTGTGTGCAGAAGTCGACCGAATGACCGCCCAAACTGAGGTTCAAATCAAACCTCAAGAAGCTGAATACGCAATGAGTCTGATTAAGCGGCTATCAGGAATGGTAGTGTTCCTGATATCAATACCCAGTAACACGGCTACCATCCAACCCAAAGCAGGCACGTCTGAGGGCATTCAGAGGGCGCTAAACACAGCCGATAGTAGAGTAGCGTTCCAGAAAAGAGAAACGTTGTGCTCAACTAAAGGATTGCCTCCCTGTGGAAAGAACTAGACTGTGTATATAAAATTAAATGCAACGACTGCACCAAGGTCTACATCGGATAGGGAACTACACACCACAATTGATTAGCGCAAAAGAAGGATAAACAAAGCACCAAGAAATACAGGCGAATATCAGGCACTTGTCGAAGACTTCAGCAATTGCAGGATGTACATTAGACACAGGACAGAATAGACTTAGAAAATGTAGAAACTTTGACGCGCCACAGCGACTGACGACAGAGACAGTGGAAATCTCCACGTATCTATGCGTTGAATAGAATAGCGGATGTAGAGCTAGTGAGCGTTTGGAGAGGTTACCTGAAATGAAACGTGGCGGTATGCAGTTATCATATCAATCAGGAGGAATTACAAAAAATATTTTGATCTAAGGTAGAAAGCCCAACCCGAAAATCTCACGTACCCCTTTCCGCTTGTCGTCGTGCCAACTCACTCATGCAGGCCACTAAAGTTGTGAACGGCGTCCAAGAGGGATTTTCAACTCATCTGATATGAACCACAAGGGCCAGACCCCGGACTTGGCCCAAACTCGTATAAACCTTTCTCTCTAGCCCTTCGGTGTGACCCACAATAACTGACCAAAAAAACTGAGAAATCCCCCTTGGTCGACACCTAACATTGATTAAGCGTGCTGCCAATAAAATATCTTATTGACTGGTTCTCCGTATGCCTTACAACTCCACCAACCTTGAAACTTTTGTATCAGAGGCGTTTTTCTGCTCTAATTGGTGCTGCATGATTCCGCTAAGCCTAGTCTGACTTTTTCATCGTTCATGGCCATGTCTTTAGGTAAAAACGATTGTTCAACTATTAAACACGAACCGCTTGATCCTAGCTGCTTTATGTCATTATTTACTTCCGGCATGAGTTGGTCTCATTTTCGCAGTGGTGGCGGAACTTCATTTGGTCAGTAAAATATCGTATACGAACTGCATAATGTTTCCACGGAAATTTAATCAAGTCCTTCGCTGTGGTGCCGTCCTGGAGAAGATTATTTGAATATATACTGGTTGTTTTTAGCAGAGTGAGTGATCATTTACTGTACTGGTTCCGAATATTAAAATAGTCACTTTCCGGTCGACTCTGAAAAAGGAATCTTGTGGTACTGCTGCCCGCTTTTACTCTGTCTCTGTTTTCGAGGGGGCACGAACTCGGAAGGTGCAGTTTTCGATGTTTTCTTGCTCAGTTTCGTCCAGTCTAGCGAATATCTTATGACTGGGATCTCAAGATACCCGATGGTGCACTTGCCGTCCAAATAACAGTTGGTTTCATGCTGACTTGTTCGACACCTTTAAAGGTATGGGATTTTCTTCAAAACAATGTTTTCCGTGTTTGCCCTCCTACTGGTAAGACATGAGCTCTTGATCGGAAATTTATTTGAGTCTTCGCGGTTGTGAGTGCTGGTAACTCAACAGTATCTCATTACTGGTGCTTCCTGCGGGTAACATCACAGGCCGAAGGGACGTAGCACCTCAAAATTCCACAGGCGATTGTATATCCATCGATTACCTCGTCTGAAACCCGTTCTACCGTTAGCTACCAGGTAGCACGTGAGTACGGGTTGTACTTCTGCCTTTGTGTTTGCTCAATCGTAGTTTTTAGTCTTGTCAACAAGCACAAAAGCTTATCAAACTGGTATGACAAACTATGCAACAAATGACCTCACTCACCTTACCTGCGCCAAAAGGATGTCTTTTTCACAAGTGAATCTTTCCGATATACTGTACTCTGTTTGATACTACACATCTGTATAATTCGACAACTTGGATTTCACGTGCATAGACATTTTAGCTCCGCTTGTGAATCTGACTTCCACGATAGTTGAGATCTGCCATTTCGTTAAGTTTTCAAGCATCAGTCACCTATTGTTTTGTTGATATGTTACCAGATGACCTGCTCCTCTATTTCCAGCTCTGTCAATGTTTTTTTGTGTATTCATTGTGGTGCATTTCATTATAAAACAGGTGCGTAGCCGTCAATCGGTTTCTAGGGAGGGACACGCACAATCCAAAGATGGTTTCGCTAATTCAGTCGACGCTAACCTCAATCATCAGAGAATGAATGAATGAATTCTTCGTTTTTGATTTCCCCCGGCGTAATGTGCAACACAGAAGGCTCTCCTAGGGTTCATTTGAACTGATATTAGAGATGTCAGAGCACGTCACAAATGAGATTCGTTCGTCGTTCGAATCTCTCATTCACCGCAGTTTCAATGTGCAAATTATTTAAAGTCGACTTGCAAATTGATGTTCGGGGAAGACAAAAGACTGAGTAAAATTCCGGGGGTACATCTACCTGATTAGCCCTAAACGACAAAACCGTGGATAGGATTGTTGTGAGTTAATCAAACTTACAATATTACTCCTAAGTAGCATCGTAATAGCCTTCTATTCCGTAAGATTGGTACGCTTTCAACACCCAAGGAGTATGTTTCAAACAAATAAAATGAACTAAATGACCCGGTCACATTTTTATTTATTTTGGCAGATGATGTCCTCCCGCTGGTGTTGCCTCAGAGAAACGACAGATCATCTTACTCACGATAAACTCTTTTATATGACTTCCAAAGACCACTGTGGCGACCAAGCAGACAGATCTTCTGGAAAATCCCTTTTTTCTGTGGTTGCCATCGCCCACAATCCGAGTCTGCTACGCTTAGTACCTCCATCCATTCAGCACAAAAATCCACTGTAGACGAACGACCTGGTGCACAAATTTTTTCATTGATTTATATGCTTTTATAAGGCACATCACGTCAAGTGTGCACAATGAGTATGAACGCTCATAGTTACAATATGCCTGTATACTAGCAAGTCTCCGAGGTTCCATTTCCTCTGGCCATTTGTTATCTTATGGAAATACTGCAGTGAATAACGAGTGGAGTGTTGTAGATTTGTTTTCCGGCAACACTCGGAGCGCCATCTTTCTTTTATTTCTCCATTAGTTTGTTTTGCTTAAGTTAGGTTTCAGTCCTCCTGTTTGTAAGGGAACGAACCCAGTATTATCCGGTTTACAGCTATAGAAGGAACGCCGCGGCATTCTGGGAGTGAAAGATGTCCATGATAAGAAAGGGTTCATAGAAAGGGAATGGTTTCGGAGGCCTCTGAAGTGCAAACTCTGTAGTTTGGCAGAAGGTTTTGTTCCGTCCTGAGTCCGTTCGCTCCCGCGAGAACTATTTGAATGTCCTTCTCTTAATGGAAATGTTGAATTTATTGCAGAGCATTATTTGTGGTTTCCAATGTCTCTCTTACCGCATTTTTGCTGGTCGCTTTCCGGCTACATTCATCATATAAATTGTACGCCATTTTGTGTCATAAAGCCGATTCTCCCTTGATGTGCATATATAACCTCTTCTAACACCATTGCTTCTTACCCGCTTCGTCCCATATCCGTTTCAGAGGAATCTGAGAACGAGTGGACAGATGCGTCTTTTCGGGACCAACATTATTTTATCAAACACGGAATGGTGCAAGCCGAATCGATGACCTACACTCCTGCGGCACTGCAGATGATGTACTCGTTAATGACCCTACGTGCGTACGTCCACCTCCGTTGGTATTTTTGGTGCCGAATGTCGTCACAACCATTTTTTCTCGAAAGAGTGCTACCCGTCTAGTCTTCGGCTCTCACAATAAAGTCGATACATTTGTCACAGGTTTTCCGATAGAGGTCACTTTGCACTAAAAAGCCAAGAAGCACTGTAAACTTGTTACATCCTCACTTGGAATCATCAGCAGCAGTGCGCATCCCATGAAACTCTAGGGAGTTTCGAACCCGCGATCTCCTGGTCAGTGGTGAACACTGGACCCTTCGGCCACCAGCGGCTGGTCAGCAATGTGATTACCTCGCACACAGAGAGGATATAACGCCACTCATCCTTCAGTCATGAAGTCCACATCACATGGTCAAGCGTTGACTGGCTCCTCGAGTAGCGATTTCTCAGCTGGAAGTTTCACTCCGTATGAATTATTGTTCATCTGAGCTACTTATCGATTGTGGGTAGTGTGAGGATATATGAGAACCAACAATCCTGGAGTTTCGTGAGATGCACACGGCCGATGATTCTCAGTGAAGATGAGATAACTTAAGAGTGTTTCGTGGCTTTTCAGTATAGATTGGCTTCACTTACAAGACGAAATATTCATAGAGAATAGGACATTAATCTAGACGTAATACACTACTCATAAGGTTGCTGAATACTTTTCGACAGCCACGACCGGTTTCGCCTTTTTTGGGTAGGCGCAGTCCCCGACTTTCCGTCAACCTTATGTTCTACTTGTGCCCAAATTGCACGAGATTTGGCTTATACACTCATTTTGGTTGTGACGGGAGACTCACCTGGAACCAAGCTGAAAACCTTATGAGCCCCAGGAAGGGCGAAACCGGTCGTGAACCGTCGAAAAGTTTTCAGCAATCTCATGAGTAGTACATTATGTCTGTGCAGTGTATCGCGATGTCTCGAATATCGTACCGACTGAAACATGAAGCAGCCTGGTGCATCACATTCAGTTGAGAATGGCATCATCAACGAGAGATTCCGCTGGGTTCCAGGTGAGTCTTCCGTCAAAACCAAATTGATATGCGAATGAGTGTCTAATTCGAAAGACATTGTTCTATTTTTGTTTTCTAGCTCTCTGATTCCCCCTCCCCTACTAACCCGAATTTGCATGTCCACTTTTGTGACTCATCTTGGGTGTTTTTGTTTGCAGAATGTGGACCGGGAGGAGTGGAAGCTAGACTCTTGGGTTTATAAAGCAGAATTGGTAGCTTACTTAAGTGATTTTGGCCCATTTTTCCTGTTGGCTGCTTGAGAGGGAACGGATATCCCCTACCTGAATCCCTTTCTCTGCTTGACTCTAAGTGTTATTTTTCCACAGACTCAGTTTTTCTTATAGCGTTTCTAGCTCACTTGCCTCACATATCAGATAACCAAGCTCACATCCAAGTACGACCAAAAGTGAATACCATTCAAGTCCTTTGTTTTACAATTTGGTGTAGGTTATCCAGAATAGTTACTACCTGTATTTCTGAAGTGCGGTAAGAACTGTTCATGTAGATAAGAGTTCAGGTGTGGTGTGTAATGCTTGCCCAGCATGATTGTTGGCTCTATTACCACACGAACCTAAAATGTCTGACGGTCATTACTAGTACTAAGTTAACGAACTTGACTATTGGAATCGCCTGAAAAATTGTTTTCTTTCTGTTATTATGCAATTCACGGCTTACACGGGTAGGACAATCCCATGGTCGAAGATCCCTTGCAATCAGCGAAATACACTCATTTGCAAACAAATTTGGTTTTGCGAGAGACTCACCTGGAACCCAGCTGAATCTCTCGTTTGTGATGTTTCCAGGAAACTCGGGGACTGCGCCTACCTGATGAACGATGAA